>APFE031662932.1:5299-15569 GCA_000404065.3 Pinus taeda | reverse complement strand
TGAAGAAAAAATGTTAGGATTACTAGGATGGGTAAGTAGTGCAAGGTTGCAGAAATGGAGGGCCATCACCAATTGGCTTATCAAGTACAAAGGCTCATTCCACTCAAGGTATTGGCATCAAAGCAGAGGGTGGAGGACAAAACATTGGAAGCATGTCTAATTTCCCCTATTTTCCCCAAACATCATTTACTAACATCCCCAAGGACCTTGAGATCTGCTCAAGTGTCCTGGTTCCACTTCAGTTTATGACAAGGTACCAGGTCAAACTATGAAGTTCAATCAAGGAAAAGAAACCACATTTTTTGTGTAAAAATCTTCATTCTCAATTCCCTCACCCTCAATTCCTAAGTTTTACCTCTTAAAACTTAGTCTTTACCCCTTCACTCACCTCACAATGTCATATTAACCACTAATGTATTATTTAGCTCCCTAACTAACCCCCTTCCCTAATTCTATTAGGATCTATGAAAAAATTCCCAAAAAATATGTATAATATCCTCCCCCTAGCACTATATCTATATAACCCTTTCTTGGGAAATATTAACCCATTAGGGGTTAGTATTAACCCCCTTTGACCCTAAAACTATGGATTTTCAAGCAAAACTTTGGCTAAAAGTAAAAAAAATTCAAAACCCCGCCCTCATTAACCCTTCCAACCCCTTTTCCGCCCTTAAAATTGTGTTTATAATGTTTTAAATTAAAAACATTCTTAAACCTACCCGAAACCTAAGGTTAAAACCCACCCCCGCAAATGATTTATTTAAAACGATTAATTTAATAGGCGGGTCCCCCTTTGTTAATACGGCGTCACATCACGATGGCCGCCAGCCGTCCGATCGTGGATGATCTAATACGACGATGGGCGGTCATTTCTCCACAGGACGTGCCCGACCTTTTGCGTCCGGGGGATTGGCGGTATTACCGCCGTACCCCCGCCACGCGTCGGCCTCCCGCGCTGTTCGGAGCCCCCCCCCTTATACCACTTACCACCTATGGGGCCTCCGGGGAAACCACTTACCGCCTATCCCCCTTCGCTGACATCACGCCCCTGTCAGCGTGACGTCACCTCGCCTTTTCCGCCACCGCGCCACCACGTCACCTCCACGTCGTCTGTCCACCCGTCTGCCCTGCCACCGTGTCACCGCCACCTGGCCACCCACGTCAGCTGCCACGTCATCCTGCCGTACCCGAACCCATGATGATGTCAACATGACGTCATCAACAAAAAGGCGACAAAGGGCCAAAAATGCATAAAAAGATGCGAAATGACCGTTATTCGTCATTTTCATTCGTCGTTTCCGGAGTACTCTGCATGCAAAAAAAGTTGTTCAATGGCCGAAATCAAGAATTCACCTGCCAAAGTTGCTGCCGCCCTCATTGTCGACCCAAATACCTGCAATTGATCCAGCTCAACGCCTCCTGCACCGTAAAAACCAGGTATTTTCCGCAGGCGACCTTCTTTACCCGCATTTCTCCTATTTTTCTCCTAAATTCCTGTAAAGAAACTCTGCAAAAGCTCCTCACAGATAAATTTGTCCACTAAAAATACCCAAAAACCTGAAAAAACCCCTACACCACAAGGATCTGCAAGAAACCCGTGCCCTTCTGCGATTTCAACATAAAAAACGAATTGGAGAAACCGAGCCACTGGCTAAAAGAAAATACAACTGCTCCCTCATCCCTGATATCAAAAATTCCCTTGAAAAACCAGCTAATTAGCTCAAACACACTCTGGTTGTTCCAACAGAGTGTCCCACAGTCTATCAAAACCTGTAAGAGTTTCTTCATACTCTCAGGGTGCTCACTGCCAAACACAAATTAGTGGGCATTCCTCTGCCTTTGCACCAATCCTAGACTCAAGTAAACATCCAGTTGAAATCAAACACGGCCACTCCATCTGCACTGGATGTAGCTCCTGTTAATCCACCCAATAAAGAGCTTGAAGCTATGCCACTGGTAGACAATGATTTCCTCATTGCAGATTTTGTGGCAGAGAGGAACCACTTACAGACCTTCTGCCAGCTGAGGAACAGTCAATTGGACAACAGTGACATGTATGGCATCTGGGAGTCCAATATGCCCACCTACTTCCTACCATCTGTAAATGTCTTTCCTGAAGTCATTCACCTCTGTGCAGAAAACTATGACCAGAAGCTCAGAGCTGTAAAGTCTCCATCTGGGAGCATCCTCTTTTACATAACACCAGACTCCATCAATCAAATGCTGAACTACAAGAAAACCCAGCTGCTATACCCTTTTTCTATTAAGTACTTGCTGGATAAGGGCTCCAAGCTCTCTAGCATAGACATTGCTGCAGTGGCCAAAACTTTCATGAAGGCAGATTGCCAACCTTCTGGGCCACCTCCTTTTTCATATACCAATTTCAATGAGGTAGGCAAGCTGCTGGTGGACATGTTAACCTCTGTGCTGGGATTCACCACAAATGAGCATGTTGATGAAACTGTGCTGGTCATGCTTTCTGCATATAGCCTTGGGAAACCCCCTGCTATAAAATACAATTCTGCCAAGTATATTGCCAACAAGATACATGACCAACTGTCAAGGCTGAAAAGGGAAGCAATATTTAAATATTCATCATAAATCTATCACCTGTTCATGTGTTATCAGACAGATTGCTTCCAGTGCCCTATTAAGAAGCTAGACTCACAGGGTGAGAGGAGGTCTGTCATCTTCTGGTCTTCAGTCTTCCACCAAGTCCAGAATTCTCCCTATTCCTACTGAGAATTTATTGACCAATTTGTTTATCCAGTCACATGCCTCTTGAAGAGGACTCCTCCTGCCAGATTGTCCAAAGATATGCAGAAAATCTTACAGCTGTCCAGGAATTACAAAATAGGTGATTGGTATTTATACCAAAATCACACAATTATCAGAATCTATGGTTGTGAGCTCTGTCCCTACAGGCTCCCAAGGTATGTGCCTATGAGGTTGTTTGCCTTGGAATACTATAGGCAACTAATCAATTCTGACCTCACACACTTCCACAGTGCCAAGAAGAAAGCCAATCTAAAGTTTAGAGACCACCTAGGCCCATTCATCATGAATAAGAAAGATGGTTGGCAAGAAGCTGATCAAATATTGGGGCAGCAGCTCAAACTTAAAAGGAGCTTTTGGTGGGTCCCTTATGACCCTGAAGGCTTTATCAGTGCTAGGAGAGTCAAGTATAGGATGCTAGCCTATAAACACTGCCCATATCCACAAATAGAACACTTTGCCAACCAAGATGAATGGGTGCCTGAATCTATAATAGAATAATTTACTTAGGAAGAGAAAATGGAGCAGACTGTCAAAGATTTAGAGAAAACTCTTGACTTGGATTCTTGTCAATAGGTTTTGTTCAAGCAACCAGTCCAAGTAGGAGAAGGCACATCCACTGCTCTAGCTGCACAGACTACCTAGCAAGCATCTACAACCACCACTACAGCAAAAGGCAAAGAAATAATGGATGAACAGCAAGAGACAGAGACAGGGCAGCCCAGCACCTCAAAGGATCAAACTCAAGGGAAAGCCCCTTTACAGCAAACTGGACCACCACAAATCCCAGTTCTGCAAACACCTCTCAATGAAGAGAGAGGAAAAAAGAGAGATAGAGAGGAGGTCACACCTCCAAGTGGGTCAACATAGCAACCAGAGGCCAAGAGGCCAAGAATTGACCCTGAAACAAAGGAAGAAAATATCAGCGAGGAAAGGGCAGAAAGCCAAGACAAAGAAAGACAATCCAGCTAGCAGACTGCCACTAGCTCATTTCAGCTGGAACTGGCCATGCAGCAAGGCACATAGGTATCTTCCTCAAGGCAGCAGGGCAAACAACCAGCTGGAATCAAAGGATCATTTAAGGAGATCAAGGCCCAGAATGAACTCTCAAGAGTTCAACTATATGATAATTTTTTGAAGACAACACCCTCCAAGCAGCAGAGATTGATGGCAGCATACGACCTCAAGGAAGAGAAGATGATTTTCACTCATCTTAAGCCTAAAGTGCCAAAACCGAGATCATCTACAGACTACACCAAAACAATTTTTAGAAGTCCTCTCCAAGGACATACACCCCATGGATCAAATAGAGCTGCACAAACAGACAGGGGAAATGGTATATGCCACACTTGCAGACAGGGCTATGTTGGCCCATCAGTTAAAAGAAGCACTAAAGAACACAAATACATAGCTTGATTTGGAAAGGCTGTCTTCCTCTGCTAAGGACAACAAAATAAAGACTTTGGAAGACATAATCATTGATCTGGGACATGATCCAAAAGATCCAAAGGGTGTTAGGGCCCTTATGAAGAAAAAAGAGGATGACATTGCTGCACTGAGAAAGCAGGCAAAATTCCCTCCAACCATTCACCCTCAAACAACAGAACTTGCACAAGAAAAGCAAGTGGATGATGCCATGGATCTGCTTCTGATGATGAATCAAAGAATATTGCAAATGGAAGCAGAATTAGAGAAGGCATTGCAGGACAAGCAAGGGGAGTCAACCTCCCAGCCCCCTCAAACATCTACAACTCTTGGACCTGCCCCTCCTACACAAGTAGCAGCAGCCCCTCCTGCCATTCCAGCACCAACCACAGCTACATCAGCAACAGGAGCAACAGCAGAAGAAGAATCCAACATGAGTAAGGAGGACTTGATGAAAGCTGTCAAAGAGATTGAAACTCAAGTGACAGAAATAAATGAAGCCAAGGATAGACTAGCCAAGCTAGAGGCTAGCTATGATAAGTCCAAGATGACAGTGGCAGAAAAGCAAAGAGAAATAAAGGCCTTGGAGGCCAAAGTAAAAACTTTTGAAAAGGAATTGCTCCTAAGCAAGACCTTAGCAGAAATAAAGAAGATAATTTGGGCCAAAATTGGCCAATCAATAGATGACCAATGGAGGTCAATCCAGGCAATACATGAGCAGGTTGAACTAATAGGCATGGCTCATGTTGAAATACAAAGAGCCAGAACAGCACTAGGAATCATGCCTGAGCAAGCCAATAAAATGATACATTTCCTCAATAACCACACTAGGGAGGAATTGGCATCTCTAGAGATAAACAACAGAACAGACACCATCCTGACAGCTAAGAAAGTGCTGACCTTGAGGAACTTCACTCAAACTCTGGAAAGAAAATGTCAGGAAATGAAGGCAGAAATTGATGAATTCAGGGCAAAAATGACAGTGTTACAGGATAAAGGACTGCCAAGCCTAGTGACTGGCACAGGACAACTACTGTCATATAATCAGTATATCACAAGGATCAACAATTATGTTGAAAATCAAATAACAGCATCCAACAGCTCCACAGAAGAAGCAGGGCCTCCCTCTGGGCAATCTCTGTATGACAAACTGGAAAATCTATTTTTTATTGAGCATGAGATAAAAATCTGTTTGAAGTGCCTCCAAACTTCTACAGATATACAAAAGCAGATGAAACACTGGTGAAAATAAGGAGGCATCAGCTACCTCCAGCTGATTGGTGGCAGGCAATGTTGGAAATTCTGCCCAGATAATGCCGCTATGTTATTCCTTTTTGTGAAAAATCAAGTCTCGGTCACAGTACAGGTCAGCATACAGATCAACACGCAGGTATCACATGAAGCATCCGTACAGTGACTCACCAAAGCACCCAGACAACAGGCTCAACTAACGCAGAATTAAAGGCACAGCTACAGCCAACTTTCCTGAGCCATAAAGTCAAAAGTTGTCTGACAGAAAGATAGCTGCCATCTCAACATTAAATGCTGTAGTTATTTCCTTCATTTACTTTTTGTAAGAGAGTTGGTGGTGCAATTTATTCCACAATAACTCACTATTGAGATATTTTGTATCCCATTTTTGTATATATATCCCCTCAAAGAACGTATTGAGGGTCGGTTGTAGTGAAACTCTTTCAAAAGAGCTATATTTTATACTTGAGACATTTTGATAATACAAATTGCTGGTGGAGTTCCTGGTTCCTATGCTGTATGAAGGTGGAAATGAATGGCTCTGTTGTGCTACAGAATTCCTGTGTCATTTGCTGGAACAATAAGTTATTCTGAACTATGTATGTGTTTTTCTGTATATGCCATAATTCATATATTTTCATAATCATAGTAAATAGAGAAAAAGAATAGCTTAGGATTTGTTTGAACACACCCTATGCTCAATCTCTATTTCTAAATATGTTTTCTTCTGGATTAGCTATGGATATGAATTCTTAATTGCTCATGTCTAAACTAATTTTATCATTGTGAATATTATTTAAGAATTCTTAACTGCTCTTAAGCAATACTTTGATTTCTCCTTTGTTAGCATAGTGAAAGATTCTTAATTGCCTTTCACTCACTATTTCCATAACTTCATTTCATAATCTAAGAAATTGCTCCATAGATGCCTATTTGGCTCTGCAGCAACACTCTGACTTCAAAAACCTACTTCAACAGCACACTACCTGAACTCCATTGCCCAATGGACCAAACTGTTCTGTAATCTGTACCTCAGCTCTGTTTGAATTCACCAACCCACCAAACTCAAACAACACAGCACACCATAACTAGCCTAAAATCATTCCCCAACAAAGCTAAATTATAAAGAGAGAGCCCTCTCTGGTTACAGGTAGGCTAGGACCTGTAGCCTAAAGATTGGTCAGTGGTTACCTCGGTCGTATTCCCTTTAGGAAGCAGGGAACAACCTGAGTTTTAACACAACCGATCTAAACAAGACCATGATAGTCATCAGCAACTATCATACACCATATATGATCTACACCATTAGCAACATCGGGATCAACAACCTGTATGCTTCCATCACCAAAGGAGTCACCTAAATCAAAACAATTATGCAGATCTGTACCAAGATCTTCTAAGATAATGCCAACAATGCATTATTAGAAGCATATGCTCCCCTTGAACTTGTGCCAAATGTTCACTGTTAGATCTGATTATTGCATATATTAGTAAGAAATATCAGGGCATCATCATCAATCAGATATACATCAAGTTATCAACAACTTATGAGGATCAACATATTTCCACATGTTATCAGTAGTTTGTAACCATCATCAAATAGAGCATATAATTGACAGATCCATATCAGATCCCTTTTCCTGAGTCTGGCCCATTGCTTTTCCTCAAACCAACTTATACACGATTGTGCCGACAAAAACCCACGTATATATGCGACTACGCTTCATGAAACTCACGTATAACAACCTTTTTAAAAAAAATAGAATATAACAGCATGATGATACAACAACTACCCCCAACTTTTGTTTGAGATATTCAAATGTCTCCCTGGGAAGTGGTTTAGTGAATATATCTGCAACCTGTTCTTTGGAGGTCCAATTTGACCTTTTGTTCAAGCACTTGTTCATGTAGAAACTGATATTGATGGGTATGTGCTTGGTCTTGGAGTGCATGACTGGATTCTTTGAAATATTGATGGCACTTGTATTATCACATAGAATGGAGATGGGTGGAGTACATGTCATCTGAATGTCTTGCAAGGTTTGCATCATCCAAAGTAGTTGTGTGAAGCAAGATGCAATAGCCACATATTCTGCTTCAGCTGTAGATAATGCAATTGAACTTTGTTTCTTGCTGAACCAAGGCACTAACCTGGAACCCATATAGAATGCACCACCACTAGTGCTTTTTCTATCATCAACACTTCTTGCCCAATCTACAGCTGTATATGCATGAAGAGTAAGATCTGTATCTCTGGGATACCATAAAACAAAGCTCTGTGTTCCTTAAAGATATTTTAAAATCCTTTTGACTGCCTGAAGGTGCGATTCCTTTGGATTTTCTTGGAATCTTCCAACTATTCCTACTACATGCATGATGTCAGGTCGGGTACCTGTTAGATAAAGTAGACTGCCAATCATGGATCTGTAAGTTGGTTGATGTATCGCTGTTGATTCATCATTTGAGCTGAGACTGCATCGTATTACCATAGGGGTACACACTGGTTTAGAATCTTCCATGCCATACTTTTTCAAGATCCGTTTGAGATATACGGTTTGTGAAAGAAAAATACCATCTTTATTTTTTTGAACTTGTAGACCAAGAAAATAGGTAAGATCACTAAGCAAGGAAATTTCAAACTCTCGCTACAACTGAGGCAAAATTATAACTCATGGATTCTTCGTTGCTACCAAAAATGATATCATTAACGTAAACAACAATTATTAGCAATTTATTAGTGTCAATCTTTGTATATAGATTGTTATCTGCTGACCCCTTTGAAAAACCCTGTTGGTGGAGATATTTGTCAAGACGGTAATACCAGGCCCTTGGAGCCTGCTTTAGACCATAGAGAGCCTTTCTGAGTCTGCATACAAGTTTTGCATCATTTCCAACAATGAATCCTTCTGGTTGTTCAATATAGACTTCTTCTTCTAAGTCTCCATTAAGAAAGGCAGATTTTACATCCATTTGGTATACTTTGAATTTCTGAAAACTAGAAAGATCAAGAAACATCCTTATGGCTTCAAGTCTATCAACAGGTGCAAAAGTTTCTTCAAAATCTATACCTTCTTGTTGAGCATATCCTTTACAAACAAGTCTGGCCTTAATTTTTTTTGTAAATAAGCATTTGTATTAACAAAGAGAAAATATGTTTACAAAAATTCTGCTGCTGCAGATTAGAGGGCTGCTTAACAGCACGCCTGGCTACTGGGGAATGCATTGGCAATTAAAAGAGAGCAGGCTCACCATGCAGGGCGGCCGAGACGGTATCCATTCACAAAACAGGCTCACCACGCAGGGCGGCCGAGACGGTATCCATACACAAAATAGGCTCACCACGCAGGGCGGCCGAGAAGGATCAGCAAGATGACCAGAAAAACCTGATACTTCTATCTGAGAAAATTGCAGCATAACCATAAGAAGAGAACATAGTACATGATAACAAGAACTGAGTACATAATGACTCGAGTGAGAGATTGTCTGCGACAAAAAAAAAAAAAAGGGGGAACCTTGGCAGCGACCATCAGCGGTGGGCTGACCCCTGTTTCGGCGGGTGGCCAGACCCCTACTTCGGCGGGTTGCTTGGAGGGACGCCAGAGGTCTCCCCAATAATACCCTCAGTGCTAACAACATTCCTCATGAGCTTGATGAGCACAGTAAGCTTTTTTCCGATGATGTCGTCTTTCTGGTCAAGCGAGGATAACTTAAACTCAATGCTTTCCACCACGCACATATGGTCATGCTCCATGGCGTCCATCTGGCGTTTGAGCTTCTGCACCCGTTCGTCCTACTCTTCCTGCGCTTCCAGGACCTTCGCCAGCATAGTCTTCATTATCCACGCCTCCGCTTGGGTTCTGACAAATTGGGTGGCCCGCGTAAAGGTGGTGCCCGGGTCCTGCAACCAATTCACCTCCTTCCCCAGCTGCTGGTCAGAAACCTGAGCTTCCCTCGCTTTCACGCTACTTTCCATCTCATTCAGATTTCGTTTGTTCCGCTGCGAGGTTTGAGTTTCATACATTTCCTGGGCCTGATGAAGATCCTTTATAGCCGACTGGTTACGGCAGCTATCCCCTTTCATGGCGTAGGTGACTACCACGGTGATTACCAGTGCCATGTTGGCAGTGGGAAAGCACTTCACCTTGCAATACGATAAAACAATGCTTTCCATAGCTGCCAGGGACGTAGTTAAATAACCGAAGGCCTGAAGATGGTTGGAGGGGGCCATTGGATGGGAGGGCCACTTACCCGTCCTGTCGTAATTATTACAGCGAGAAGGATGAATGGTGGGATCAGAGAATAATTTCTGGCGATTATTGTCATCGATCTCTCCCTCGTCCGCAGCTCGCCAGGTAAGCTGTGTCCTACCTTGTTTACGGCGTCAAGGATCCAAGCAGATCATGGGGAGGTACAAATCTTTAGGTCTGTGTTAGACCCCTATACTACTAGTGTAAACCCTTATTTTTATTAGTACAACCCCCTTATTATATTGATGTACCCATGTAGTGCCCATATTGTTACTATTGTGCCCCATAGAAGCCCACTATTGTTATTATTGTGCCCTTACATTATTATTGTTATGTCGGCTCTAATTATGTTATGAGCCCTTAGACTACTATATATAGAAAGGAGGTCTTTTCATTTGTATCATCCAATAATTGTTCATTTATGTAATGTAAAGGAGGTTTCCCCCTCGAAGAGGCTGAATTCTAAGGCGTTGATCTATCTTTTCTATCTATTTTTGAGCTGGTTTCATAACATTTGGTATCAGAGCTTTGGATTCAAGGGTTTCGCTGCTCCAAACAGGTCATCGTGGAAT
>APFE031662927.1:287743-325286 GCA_000404065.3 Pinus taeda | reverse complement strand
CTTAACTTTTTTTCCAGAATACTACCATATAATTTGGCTAAGAGAGGGCTGATCATAATTGTTCGATAATTAGAAGGGTTATTTGTATCTCCACTTTTAAAAATAGGGATAACAAGGCTCTCAGTCCAAGGGATACATAGCATTAAAATATTTTCTTTTAACATTTTTCTTCTAAATAAGTTTTCGAAATAAATAAATTAACATAGATCTTCAAATAGTTTATTTAAATCTTGTGTTGAAATATTTTTGAAAAGTATAAGAATTATACATCTTAATCACACTTTGTTTTACTTCTAATTACTTTATCTATTTTTAAAGTTGATATGAAATTATATCACATCAATGACATCAAAATATTTTGTTTATGATTTTACCACATTGGATTCTAATATCAACAAGAAATTGACTGAGCATATTGAGGTTGAGATTATTGATGTTATATAATGATTTTAATTAAAAGTAACTCAAAATACATATTCATTTATGTTTTTTTTATTATAGCTAATATGGTTTTTCTAATAGAATATTTTATTATTGTTTTAAAAGGTACACTTGTCCACTCCAAGCTAATTATAGATGGAATTACACTTTGCTCTCATACTTGATTGTAGAATGCCTCTCGACCCAAAAAATGACAAGATAAATAGATTAATCCATATCAACTTTCTTACAATCAATGAGGACACATCTATGAGTACCTTTTATTGATATAAATGAATAAATAAAAATCTTCTCTTCCTTATTTTATGGTTGATGAACTTGAATATATTAAATAATGTTTCAAAAACATGTCTCATATAGATTCTAAGGTATGTAATATGTGCATATGTGTATAATAACAATGCAATATCCATTCTTCAATACATTGACATATTTATTCTCCTACTAACTTCAAATACTCTACATTACAATTACCAATAATTGTGTGCCCTTATGAAATATTAAGAATGGAGCATCCAACAATTGATGTATGTCATGCTAATTATATCATAATTATAGAAAGCATGCAATGAAGATGAAAGGTTGCAAATGTGAAAGTAATAAATATATCATTGATTAGGTCATGAACATGTGGTTATGATAATGAACGTGTGGTTATGTTAATAAACATGTACATCACACTTATTTTCATAAGATATTAACTAATATCCTTAAATCTTTTTTCCCCTCTTAAGTACAACTTTTCAATTATACAATTCCATATTTTTACTAGATATTCTAGATATCAAAATTTTCATTCCATGTTTTTTCTAAATACTCTAGATATAAAAAATTTCATAACATTTACATTCCGCTTTTGATGTAGATACCTCATATTTTGCTCCCAATATATTATCAAAAATTCACTACTAATCCTCATCATGCTTAATCCTTCCTTTACCTTCAAAATTTAATATGATTTTTCTTACTCAAGCTACATTTAAACTATATCACACTTTCTCTTCCCTCTACATTCTAAAATCCCTATATCCATATCCCTAAGTATAGAAAAATACATTATTCTAATACTTAAATCTATAGAAGTATTAAAATATGCATCTCATCTATAATATTCCCTTTTCTTGTTATGGGCAAAATGGACAGAATTTACCCATGGTATTTACCATGGTATTTGCCTTCATTTTTCGAGGGAAAATAATAAAATAAGGTTTCTAGAGAATCCATCAAGCCTATTAAAGGGGATATGAGCTAGGCATTTGGATCATCCTCTATATATTTCGTTTTTGTTGAGAACTTGGTAAGGCCAAATCCAATTTGATCCCAAGGACAAAAACCCCATGGGTGTAATTGTTTGGTGGATCCATCCAGTGTCCACGATTGTGCTTCTGATTTCAGTTGGTCGAGTCTTTTTTGAGTAGTCGTCTTGGCATACATTGTCCTCTAATTATTTATTAAGTAAAAATCTATGTTCTATATTTAGAACAAATTAATTTCTCGAATGTTTTAATTATAAATGCATTAATTGGAATATTTTGGTAATCCAAATCCTTCAAAATTTTCCTATTAAAAATCTTACATCATCCTCTTATTATCAAATAATATATTTTTCAACTTTCTAATAATATTATTAGAAACCCTTATGAGAAAATGTGGCATAGTATTGTGTAATTAGTGTGCCCTTGTGGTGACAAATAAAACAAGGGAGGCTGCGTAGCAGCTAGTCCCTGCTTTGAGTGGGAAGCGCCATGCAGCTTAAAAGCCATCGATCCAATCGTGCTAGGGTTACGGGAAGAGCTGCCTATCCAGCGGGCGCCAGATGGTTGGCCGATTATCCAGTTGTACTTCAGCAGGATCGAATATAGGGAGAATAGAATTATTGCGGATCGCCTTATCCTGCCAGCGATGTGTCCAGTTGGACACCTGGAGGGGCAGTTTGCCTTTGCCTTATTTGACAAATGCACGAAAATGAAAACATGCAGTTATTGCATGCCACCCACTTGTCCTGTACCATTTGCAATTTTAAGCATTTCTACACAGCCCTTTTCTGGTTTGGAATGGAATGAATGGACACTCCCGATCTGATCCGACGACAAAAGTCTTGAAAACAGTTTTAAACGAGAAATCTGTTCGATCGATCAAAGATACTTTGTTATCCAGCGCTACGGCTTCTGCACGGTAAATAACTCTTCTGCAGCTTTTAATTTTGGTTTGCTGTGAGTGTTTGGACGGAAGCTTCAGCAGAAAAATCTTGATATTCTTGCTCTAGTCTGACAACATTTCAATGTTCAATTGAAAACCTTAGACTGAAAGACGGAAAAGCTTTGAAGTCCAGCGCTGTAAATGTTGCAAATATGGCAGCCGTATATTGTCTTAATCTTTTGTATTAGACGTGTGTGTTTACGGTGGAAGAGAGGGAATCCAAAGAAGAAGAGATCTTCGCAAATTATTAGTGAGTTAGATTTCAAGTTGGCCCGGTACGCTGCGCCATGCCGTAATTCAAACGGAGCCTCTATGGATCATCTTTGAGAGAGACATGGTGATCCAACTCAAAGAAGAGCTTATCATGAACAACTAAAAGACAATCGATGGCAGAGGTGCCAATGTCCACATCGCCAACGGCCCTTGCATTACGGTACAGTATGTGAGTCATCCACCACAAACCCTGCTGGAGGGCTTGGCAATGGGATATGATGAACATGACTCGTATTATCTTCTGTGTGCTCTGCCGTTCGCACTTGCTTTTTCGTGGGAGTTGGACGCTTTTGAGGATTTAATGTCGATTCCCTCTGAGTCCTAGCCCTGTTCTTATTATGACTACTCTGTTTGGCAGCAGCACAACAAAGCCCATGAATACGGCGTGTTCCCTGTTTTAAGAGCTTTAGTCCTGGTCGACATTGATACTGATCCCGAATGGATATGAATGAAGAATAGAGGGCGCAACAGTTTTCATCATCTTATTCTGCAAATTCAGACACTTTGAACATTGCTGTCAATCCAAGCAAATGGAAAATGTTCTCAACATGACTTCATTTCAAATCGAAATGGAGACTTCCAGAGACAGCGTTCGCGTCTATCCTCAATTTCTATTTTAATGCTCCATCTACTACAAAATTAATTTGTTAATATGCCGATTACAAAATCTATTTTTATTATCAATATAAATGGTTAAACCATAAAACGAAATAACAGAACGAGATCCATACAACCTACATTGATGACAATTGTTCTTTTGAGTTTTGGATGAATTTAGGTTATGTATTTTATTATTATACTTGCTGCCGCACGTATTATGCATTTGTTTTAGATTTACCATGGTCAAATTTATTAAATAAAATGAACAGGTAACGAAGCGCGAGTACACAGCGGAGAGTGTCTGGAAGCATTGGAATTGGAGGTCAGAAAGAGACCTGACGTTGAACGAAGCGTTCTTTGTTCTCTCCTTTTTTCTTTTTTTTACAATGCTTATATTATTGACACCCATTGTTTTTAAGTTCTAAAGTTATTCTAATACCCTCGACAATCGTTGTCGTCCAGGCCTAGAAGGCTCTAGACCCTCGAAAGTTGTAATCCACGTTAGATTTAATTTATGTGTGGCAAGTCATCTGTATGGTTTGACATCGGGCATGGTGATCTTGATGTGTCCAGTATCTATAACATCTGGTATTTAGGGTTTAGATGGATGGGCAAGGGAGTGCGTTCTGACATGCAAGAAACGCTTTGCATGCTGACTCCAACAACACAATGCAGACGGCCAGTAAGATGGTTGGACACCTGGAGGGGCAGTTTTCCTTTGCGCTATTTGACAGATGCACGAAAATGAAAACATGTAGTTATTGCATGCCACCCAGTCGTCCTGTACCTTTTGCCATTTTAAGCATTTCTACACTTATTGCATGCCACCCACTCGTCCTGTACCTTTTGCCATTTTAAGCGTTTCTACACAGCTATTCCCTTCTACTTTTAGTGGTGAATTTTTTCTGTAGATTGTACATTTCCGGAGCCTGGATAAGCCAAAGGAAGTTGATTTTTGTTTGGAACTATAAGTGGTTCGAACCTTGGTCTCTATAATTGATGCAGGGAGGGAATTATGTTGATTTATAGTTAAAAGGACAACGATGCCGCGTTGCCGAAGATGCGTTGACATTCAAGTCTGTAGACTGCATTAGACCACCCGTAAATAAAAACAGAAAAGTTCAAAATAAAACTGCGTGCGTTGATCAGAGAAGCATGGACTTTGGGCAGCATTCTCCCAGAATTACCAAGTATCTAAATTTTGTATATTAGGAAGTACAGAGGTCTGACGATCAGAGCCTGGATTTGGGTTTGCATATTTTGAATTGGGTTTGCAAAACATGGATAACATCAAAGAAGTAGCAGCGCGAGCGCCTGGGAAACTTATATTGTGTGGAGAACATGCAGTGGTACATGGATCCACTGCTCTAGCTGCTTCTCTGGGCCTCTACACACAAGTCCGGATTCAGACTTCCACAGCTGCAACAGGTTATAGTTGTTATCCTTCATGTCTATATGCAATACTATTTTGTTCAATTAGAGTGGTGTTTGAGTTATTTATTTATTTATTATATGAAGGGTATTGCAGTCATAACCCTGGTTTGATATGCAAAAACTGTTGAAAGGCATTTTAATCTAATCTTTTAATTCCTCTTTGTGATTGTTTGCAGCAGACCCAGATGGACATTTGACTATTGATTTGAGAGACGTGAATGTGCATTTGAAATGGGCAATCAAGAGGATAGAGGCTGCTTTTAAGCCGTTGGAAGAATTTGTTGTTGATCCTCTCTGTGTCAAATCTTGTTCCTCAGAAGCTGTAATTGGTGTTTCCACTGGAGTTTCAGCTTTTTTACTTCTCTACGTCTCCATTGTTGGGTAAGCTTTGGTGCTGTTATTTGACTTCTGCGTTTTTGTTTTTAGGACTTCTTGTATTGGGTTTTGGCAGATTCTCCGTCGGTAGATTATTGGAATTATCTACAGTCATATTTGAATTTTTAGCCACCGTTGGAACTTTTTTCATGTACAGCTAACATGATCAGTGCCCAGGTTTAAATCGACCACTGTAATTGTGAGTTCAGACTTACCTCTAGGTTCGGGATTGGGATCCTCTGCTGCCTTTTGCGTGGCATTATCGAGTGCAGTGCAAATCTTTTTGGTCTGCAGGGATTGAATCTCCTGATCCTAATTTTCTGAACTCTTTGAAATCCCTTTGCATACAACGAAGACCGGAGGGAAGTTCATGCTCTGAAACCGTGCTTATCATCATTTGTTTTCTCCAGTCACAATATTTGTGTTACTTCCAAAGTTTTGTTGAGAGCTGAATTCTGCAAACAGGTGGAGGTCGAAGTACCATTATTATATTTGTAGTAAGGCAATATAGTATGATTAATACAATATATGATTGACTGATCATGTAATTGCTGATAAATTTGAGATTGTGTGCAGACTGATAAAAGCCGAAGAATGGGAGGTTATCTGATCAATACCAAGAGACACAAGTCTAGTTTCCTATCTGTTGCGCTGCAACAGAATGTTTCTCTAGCTCCAAGATCGCATCCCTAAGCATATATTCAGGTTTCTGAATTAACACTAATTTCATATTCGTCTTTTTAAGAATTTAAATACCTCAGTTTTTAAGAGAAATTTGTATAGATTTAATATCTGGTTTTTCAGGTTACCGAATCCATACTATCAAATATCTCAAATATTTTCAAAGCACACTGATTTCATATTTGTCTTTTTAAGAATTTCAATACCTTAGTTTTTAAGAGAAATTTGTATAGATTTAATATCTGGTTTTTCAGGTTACCGAATCCATACTATCAAATATTTCAAATATTTTCAAAGCACTGATTTCATAGAAATTCAAATTCAAACTTAAATGCCTCAGGATTTTGATTTTTTTATTTTTGTATTTAAGATTTTACATATAGCAAGTAAAGGTAGGAGAGGCATCAATGAAAGAGATAGTTAGTTTGTTACCTTGTAGTTTGTTACCTTGTTTGAGTTTCAGTTTGAAAACAGTTCCGGGAGAAAATTCACAACCAAGAACCAGCGTCTCCACCCGCAGCAGGTCAGAGAAAATTCACAAGCAAGAACCAGCGTCAAGCAAGAACCAGCATCGTCTCCACCCGCCACCCGCAGCAGATAAGAGAAAATTCACAAGCAAGAACTAGCGTCGTCTCCACCCGCAGCAAATCAGAGAAAATTCACAAGCAAGAACCAGCATCTCCACCCGCAGCAGATCAAGATCGAGGAACAGTTCGAAGAGTTTGAGATGGACCCGTTCCAATCCCAGTCATAGTGGCATTTCTTTCACCCATTGATTCATATTCATATCACCAGGGATTCAACTGCCCTACAGGGGCTTGGGCTAGCTGATTAACACCTATGCCAGAGATCTGTCAATTATCAACATTGACACATATATGGCATAACATGTGTCTAATTGTTAACAAAAACACTTACTTTGGCATTCAAAGAAGATACGCCATAAAATTTTCTTAACATTTTTAATGTTCCAAACTAATGCTAATGCAAAGATAGCATTACTTCATGCAAGTGAAGGTTGTTTTAATCACTTTGCACTTGTCCGAACTTTTTCCTAACTTTTTCCTAACTTTTGAGGCTGTATACCTCGATTTGAGGCCAAATAAGACGGAGATTTCGGTGATTGGTTAAAATGTATGGGTTAATGTGTCATATCGAAATATATCGAAATACTTTGCATTAAGTTGAACTGTCCTTATTGATAATCGCGTCAAACTAATGCAGGGACTACAAATCGATTACTAACTGTCCTTATTGATAATCGCGTCAAACTAATGCAGGGACTACAAATCGATTACTATAGTCCCTGCCAGCCCTGAAGGGGCAGGGACTAATAACATGTATGGTTGTTCGTCATATCCTTATAATTATATGTCACAATTATACGTTAAAGATAATCTAACTTGATATTATGTGAATGTTTTCAAATGATTTTATGTTTAAACCATTTAGGAAAAATTACTCATTTTTTATAAAACCTCATCATATTTATTTTATTAATAATAATAATGTCTAAAAATTTGATTTCTCAATTAAAATAAAATCTAATTATAAAATAATAATAACTTACAAAAACTAAGGTCACAAAGTGTACTAGCCTCACTAGAAATAATCGTAGACAAAAACTACACGGAAAGGATAAAAAAGCTATGTGAAAAAGAAAACAATACTAAATTAATGTGAAAAATTGTGGAAGATGTAAAGATTATATAAAGCATGAGATACCTAATTAAGATCACGATAAAGGCACTGGGTCTTCCTTTTCTTTTCCCGTTCTCTCTTTTTCAATATTTGATTCCTATAACCTAGGTGGTGATCCTTGAGTTAATAAGAATTAATTTGTATAAAACAAAAATAAATATGACGTGGTTTTATTTTATATATATAATATTGATTACAATTAAATTATTATATATAAAATAAATTTGAAAATTATAGATATAAGTACAAAATAGATTTAAATATTGATGTAGTAGTATTTATAGGTTAAGATTATTATTTATTTTTTGGGTTAAAAGTTAATTTACGAAGGGAATTGGTTTTTTTATTTATTTAGGAAGGGAAGTTAGCTTTTCTAAGTTATTTAATTTTTAATATTTTTGTTATAGTTTAGAAAGAATCTATGTTGTGAGAAAAGATGTTATTAAATTCATATGTGGAAAGACAATCTAACTAATTTAAGGAAATTGTTAGAGATTAGCTTTAAAGTTTGTTGAATGAGTTATTTTTTCCATGTAACAAAATAAATGAGAAAAAGATTTTTTGGGAGAGATAGAACAGAGCGAGGTGAAGGCAACAAAGAAGAGAGAGACGTGCAAATAGAGCTGAGCTCAATCTTGTAAACTTTTGTTAATAATATTATATTTGTGTGTGAATTTCCATATGTTTGAATGAACTTATTTTGATTAAATCTAGATGAACTTGCATCATAGAATCACACTTTTGCAGGTTGACCAGATAAAGTAGAGCAGCAAGGTTTAAGCGCGGTGGTAAAGGCTCAATAGAAAAACACTTAAACAAAATTTGATTTTCCTAGCTTCCTGTGAATTGAAAAAGATATAGGCTTTCTTGTCAACCTTTTTTGTCAATTGACCATCGGGGATGGCAGAGACTTTCACTTGGCATGGTTAAGCCTTTGTTAGTTGATCTAAAAACTGTCAAGCGATCACATTGAGTGGCAAAATTTTCTCCATTTCCATTTTTCACCTATTGGCCTTTGGCCATTGAGAGTTAGTAAGAGTTGGAAACAATACCATTGCTTGTCTGATTTAATAAATATTGAGCACTTTCGTTAGTTAATGAGCTTAATAGATAGAGTTTTCTCATTAGTTTCCGTTTTGTTTACAACCACCTCCTTACTGAAAAAATAAAGGAAGTTTTTCAAGCATCAACGGACATCAAGGTGGTCTCGTCATCTAACAGATATGGTAGACAAAACATTTCTTGTCAACTGTAGTTATGTCCACTGTCATTAGCGGATTGCAGAAGAGTTGCAAGTTAAGGGTGGTGGCGAGCATTGGACAATCATGTCAACAAACGGGTCTGACAAACGAGATATATCATGATAGTTGTAGGTTCTATCACTGCCATCAGTATTCAGTTTGTTCATTTCCTTGAGCTATAACAAGGAAATTGTCGGCGACAACGAGGGGTCGACAGCTTGGCACTTTTTGTTTTAGGCCTTGGTCAAAATGTTGGTCCTATGGGCCATTTTAGTTAGCTCTAGGAGCTAGCAAATGAGAACAATAAGACTAGCAACATCACATATGTTAATCAATTATAATATTATTAATGTTGAGTTTCTTAATAACCCTAAAGAAAGAGAAAAGTAAATTCATCTTCTCACATTAACTTTTAAGTATAAAGTAATCTATATCAATTTTTAAAAATAATTTTTTAATATTTAATAAATAAAAAATTAAAATAAATTTACCATATAATAAATATATATAAATAATAATGATGATAATAATTAATATAGGTTAAAATCAGTATAACATATTTTATTAAACAAACAATAATAAAAATTAAATTTCAAAAATGCATAGATAAATTAATACATTTCCCCTCATTTTCTTTAGATAACTATATCATCGAAATTTATCCAAAACAAAAAAAACACAAAATACTATAATTCTTCAGCAAATCATAATCTAGACTTATGGGCTAAAGATATATAGATTATGATTTAAATGACATGAAATTGTAATCAGGCCAATAAAATTGAATCCACATTCTATGCAATGACATTATTATATGAAAATTATAAATATCACTCATGTATAAACAAGGTCCTTAAGGTCCCGGAGCTTGAACATATACATTTTATTATGCCATGCTTTATGGCATACATGTATAACAAAATAAATTAGCGTCTGTTAATGCCGAACAATGAAATTAAGAAAGATAGGTATGCATGTGTTTGTGATTAATAAATTCAATATGGTATTTTAAAGTTGTATATAACTGTTTTGGGGGATAATGTATGTTACCATAGGTGGGTTACATATAGAGCGGTGTTAGATGATGGACCAACAATGGAGGTTCTCAAGTAAAGGAAAGTTAGTACGGACATTTTTTTTTTATGAATATGAAGGGTCAAGTATTTATGGGATTTAATTAGGAAGGTGGGATACTATCAACTCTTATATTTTTCTCTATTACATAGTGATATTATGTTATGTTATTATTTTTTTAGTTTTATTAGTTATATTGATATTATGTTATGTTATTATTTTTTAGTTTTATTAGTTATATTGTGATTAATATTTGTCTACATTGGTTTATGTTGGTGTTTGGAGGGCTCACTCCCCGTTTATATTTGATGATTGTGGTCATGTAGGGGTACATTGATAATGTAGTGTTTTTGGTTTTTTTATAGTTGTGGTAGGGTCACTATATGTCGAAACAATTTCATTTATGAATAGGGTTTATTTTGAGATACTTGGACTGGTGGTTGATTCATGTAGCATTGATAGTTTGGTAAAAAGGATGATCTATTGATGTATGGTGCATGATTCTTGATGATCTATTGATGTATGGTGCATGATTCCTTTCACATAGTTGGGTTGTTGGTGTTTTGTGTTCATCCTTTTGGCATATGCAAGTGTATGGGTTTTCTATATTAGCTATATATTTGGTAATTGTGTTATGGTTTACTTCTTGGATGCTTACACGCTTTTGGAGTAAGGTTGGGATTTCTTGTGTGGAGATGTGATTTGGGGAACCTCTATATTGGCCTACAATTTGGTAGCTTATACGGCTTTTAGTCCAAGAGGATCCCAAAAGGCTCAAAATTTGAAGTCCTCAAATCTTAGCAAAACTATAACCAATTCATAAATCTCATCAAGACAATTTCAATGACGTGAACAACACCTCAATTTGATTCCATATGAAAAAGCTATACTCAACTGAAGTTTGGCACAAACAAGCAAAATTAAATGCATGTGGAACCCATAGGGTGTCACGTGGCACTCCTACTAGCTTCCACGTGGCATCTTAGTCAACAGTTGGTGGGACCCATAATGGTCAACATGACAGTAAGGTTGGCACATGTCAAGGCAAGTTCGCAGGACATCGATCATTAAACACACATGTGGACCAATGGGTAGGTGCCACGTGACCCAATTGGATGGTGTCATGTGGCACCTAGCAGGTAGCCCATAAGGGTCCACTCAACTCGCAAAAACATGGCAAGTTGAATGCGTGGATGAGCGATCAAAGGTTGGGTGGTTACATATACAACAAACCACACATATATTACAAATGTGCCAACATATGTTACAACAAACTACATATATATTATAATGCACTAAAAGCTAAGTGGGGAGGTCTTCGAGCTTGACCCCAAGACCTACCCCAACCATAATTCCTTAACATAACAACGACAACCAACATGCCCAATGGGCTATATTGGTATGTCCACTAGTGGGGTGTTATTTAAAACATGATTCGACTAGTGCGGACAAAGACATAGGCCAGTCCGATAAAAACTCTGCGTAGGGAAACTATGTTGGGTGGGTGCGGGTTTCAAGATATATTCTGCATATATTCCTACAATATTCTATAAGAATATTCCTGAATATTTTGCAAGAATATTCCTAAAAATTCTCACTGTTGTGGAATCTTGAAGATTCCCTATGACCCAGGTGGATATTGGTGGTCACCTGCCTATTCCATTTGGACTTCCACCATTGTTCTTTCAATTTTTTAGTTTCCTCAATTGTAGCACAATTTAATATTTTTGGTAGTTTTTTAGGTCCTAAAATTCTGGAGCCGTTTTGAGGCCCTATACGACCTTTTTTTGGAAGACGGTCAAATGTTAGCCCTCAAATAGTTCTTTCTAACGAGGTATTGTGTATGTCAAACGGAGATTATATGCTAGAGATACGACCCCTAGAGGTTGATGTATCAATTTACCCCAACAGGGCCCACAGTTTTGGTGTTTCATCTCCTAGGGTTAGGTTTTTAGATGTTTAGGGTTTTCTATTGTTTCTCAATAATAAATAGGCCTTTGAGCCTCATTGTAACACAGTTCAGAGGCATGTAACTGCCACATCTCTTCTCAGAGATAAGCTACCATCACACAAGCTAGTTTATTTTCGTTCTTTACGTAAGCATATTTCAATTCTTTGATATTAATGAAATGAAGTTTTATTTATGTTGCATCTCTATGTGTATGGTTATATATGTATTTTGTTGTGTTCATGTATAAGTTTGGATCAATGGTATCAGAGCTGGGTTGCTTTTTCTATGTTTTTCTTTGCATGTCCCTAATGAGGTTGGGTATAAGGAGTTAGGCCATGAACTGGCATCGTCACAAATCCTGATGGCCTCCCATGGCAGAAGAAAATAAATACAAGGGAGTAGGAGATTCTTTCAAAATATTTCTCAAATAATCCCTCGAGTGACAGAGGAATGCAATGATTGACAACTTTGCCCAAATCCTTTGGCGGCTACCCACAGGTGATGCATCTTCATCCAGCAGCCACCCTGGAGGCACCACTTCCTTTAAGCTACAAGTCAACTTTGGCATCCCCACATTTGAAGGCCAGATAGACGCAGATGTCGTAGATAAATGGCTAAATCTGTTAGAAATATATTTTTTGGTCCATGATTTTTCCAATCGAGAAAATATTACGTTTGCACTCCTCAAAGTCACCCCCATGTCAAGTATTGGTGGAAAACCTACTATGAGAAGAGGGATGAGGGGGAACCCTCACTATTTTCAGTAGCACCCACTTGGAATTATTTCTGAGATGCCATTAAGGAGCAGTATTACCCTGTCGGGAGCTATGAAGATAAATACATAAAGTGGACCACGTTGCTGCAAGGAAGGGACCAATATGTGTCAGAGTTCACAAATATTTTGCATGCCCTTCACACAAAGTTGGGTATCAATGATTCTGAGTGGAATTTGGTACTTAAGTATAGCGACTATCTACACAAGTACATTCAATATGAGATAGAGTTCCTATACATCTCCTTGCTCAGCATCGCTTATCGATACGATGTCAAGATCGAGTAGAAATTTAAACAGAAGAAGCGTGACTTTGGATTTTTGAATCTAAAGTAAGGGAAAGGTGCCCCAAATAGCAGAAAAAATTACAAAGCCAAGGCGAGGCAACCTCGAACAACTTGCCAAAGCCACAAGAAAATAAAAACATCATGAAGGCAAAGAAGGACACAGGAATAAGAGCCCTACTCACAACATGAATGAGTGTAGGGCCAAGTAGTTGCCAGTGGCCGAGCTGAAGGCTTCCAAAACAAATGCATGTTCCAACTCTAAGTCAAAACCCGACAAGGGGAATGACAAAGGGACATGAATTATTGATGTGAATCCTAGTGCCACCATTGCCACCACCAAGATCCAAAAGATTGAGCCCGAAGATGCAGATGAGGGGGAGCGCCTCTTCCACCCATAGATGTGGGTGAATAGTTCTCCACTACAGTTCATTGTCAACAATGCGATCCAAAAGAATCTCATCTCAATAGAGGTCGTGAAGCGGTTGGGCCTTCCAACCACAGCACACCTGCAGTTGTACACAATCGGGTGGCTTCACCAAGGACAAGATCTTCGTGTCATCCAGCAGTATCGTCTTCCCTACAGCATTAAGCCTTTCACAGATTAGGTATTGTGTGATGTTGCTCCTCTTGAATTTTTGATGTATTGTTATGCAAACCATACTTATGGAAGCGACATATTGTGTATGAGTCTAGGCTTCACATTTTTATTATTACTTTGGGCAATAAGTTATACAGGATACCAGAGGTAGCACCTCCTACTGCCATCTCTTTGATCTCTACAAAGAAATGCAGTAATATCATTTCCCAGACCAAGAAATTTTTCTTCCTTATGATTCTCCCACAAGGAAAGAAGGAGGTTGTGGCCACATCTAAGGCCTCCAGACAGTGTTCCTTCGCACGACAACAATAGATGGATAAGGTCATGGAGGAGTACAGGGACATCTTTGCCTCACCCACAAGGGTACCCCTACACTGGCAGGTCAATCACTCCATCGATCTAACCCCGGGAACGCTACTACCCAACGAACCAATATATTGGCGCTCTGTTATGGAGAATGATGAAATCAAGCAGCAGATTCAGGACTTGTTGTAGAAAGGGCACATCAAGCCAAGTTCATCACCATGTGGAAGCTTATTTGTGTTGGTACAGAAGGACGTGACCTGCAGAATTTGTATTGACTATCAGGTGCTGAATAAGATCATTGTCCAAAATAGGTATCAAATCCCATGGATTGATGACCTTCTAGACCAATTCAAAGGGGGCCAAATATTTCAACAAGATTAACTTGAAGTCTGGTTATCAACAAGTACTAATCAAACCCTCTGATGTATGGAAGACTACCTTCAAATCCAAGGAGGGCCTTTTTGAATGGATGGTCATGCCTTTCAGATTGAGGAATTCCCCTGCAACCTTCATGATGCTAATGGACAACATCTTGATCTTCAACCAAATTTGGGAAGAGCACCTCCACCATATTCGATAGGTCCTCCAAACCCTACAACAACACAAATTGTGTGCCAATATGGATAAATGCACTTTTGGTATGACCCAAGTTCAATACTTGGGGTATATCATTGATGAGTAGGGTGTGCATGTGGACCCATCCAAGATGCAAGTTATTCTGGATTGACAGGTCCCAACCACTCTAACAAAGATCAACATCTCACTGGGTCTTGCCAATTTCTACTACGGGTTCATGTTGGGGTTCTCTCATATCACTTGGCCTTTGAGTCAAGTCACCAAGGGTGAAGCGAAAGAAAATTTCTTTCAGTTTGAATCCCAACAGAAGGATTTTGTTGAGTTGAAGCATCGTCTCTAATCTGCACCAGTGCTCACATTACCAAACCTGCAACAACCATTTGAGATTGAGATAGATGCCTCCGACTATGCTATTAGTGTAGTTCTTACTCAATATGGGCATCCAGTGGCATATCATAGTGAGACACTTTCAGACACGGTCTGAAAGTATCCCACCTATGATAAGGAGATGTATTGCATTGTGTAGCCTTGCCGAAAATGGAAGCATTACATTATGGGGAAGGAAATGGTCATCAACACAAACCACCAACCCCTACAGTTCATATAGACACAAGGGAAGTTGCAAAACCATCACCATTAGAAATGGTCCACATACCTACAACAACTCCATTTGAACATTTAGTACAAGAAGGGCATCACCAATAATGTTGCATACTGCCTCAGCTGAACACCTGCCTTGGCGCTGACCACTGTGATAAATTCTTATGGACATGAGAATTTGGGGTGGCTACATCTTTACAAGAGTGATCCATAATTCGGCAACACATACTAGATGCTCCTGGAAGGAAAACAAGTTCCATATTTTCACCTCTAGGTTGCACTATTATGCCACCTTGGACATTTTTTGTCAATTTAATTGTCTTGAATTTTTACATGAATTATTGACTAGGATCAGTAAAATAATGAAGTGTAATTGCACTGTATGTGCTAGAAGCCTTTAATTATTCAAATTTAAGTGCATATGATTGAATTTACTATTGAGATTAATCTTATGAAAGATGAGCACATTCTTATGAAAAATTGTCTATTCAATCAAACTCAAAACAAAAACAATCAAACTCTTAATCTAGACAATCAATATCACACTTGAAAAAATAATAATACTCAATTCATGAAACTCTTTAAACTCTATTGCATATCTATCACTTTGTTTGTAAGAAACTTGAATTAATACAACACACTCTTTGCATGAACAAATCAAAACCTTGCTTGAAAAGAATCACACTCTCTTGAATTTATAAATCAACTATGAATACAAACTGAAAATAAATCCTTTGTTTTACAAAACTGAATCCTATTCTAAGTAAATAATCTTATCAATTTCACTACTGCTAGATTCAATCCATATGCTGAAGTTATCATTCAAAATCCTATTATGAAATCAAAGATCAGTACAAAGAAAACATTTTAACAAATGTATTTACTTAAAAAACAACTATTGAACTGAGTTAAGCGGAAATTATAATGAAGAAAATAACAAATAAAATTGAAAAACCTGACTACTTGAGGGGGCCCTCCACAAGAAGATGGTTGTGAATTGAAATCAACATCCAGCCATGCATTGAAACAAGAAGGATATCTTGTAATTGAATTGAAAACATAGTTTTTAATTATCGTTGTCGCATAACATAAGTCACTGTAAATTATCTGCTATGAGGTCTTTTATAAGCCCGTATCATAAATGTTCAGAGGTTAAACTTCGATAACAGAATACTACGATTAAACATAAAAGGTAATATAATGATATTTTCTTACGATTTTCTATTTGACAAAGAAAATCGCGAAGCGCGCATATCGTTTCTTGCTCACCTGATTTAGCCAATAGAGTTGACTTTTCCTTTTACTGCGTGACTGGAAGCTTCCTTCATTGATTTGGTTTGTGTAGATAGGATAAAATCATTATACATGTCTTTTTACACCTTCCCATATATTTCTCACTCCAGTTGGCGCTCTGGAACCTAGCAAAGCATGAGCTTAGCTATGAAATCACCTTGTTTCGGTAGTTGAAACAAATTTTAGATTAACAATAAGGAACATTATGAATTTATGAAAGACAAGACAAATATATACCTGCCATTCCATTATTCTTTTTATTTGATTCCCATGGAGTGATTATGGTGGTCAAAATTAGGTGAAATGAGTGAAAAAGGTGTCAGAAAGGAAACAACTATGAGGCTCAACATTCCCCCACACGGAGGTCATTGCATGTCCTCATGCAAAAATTTAAAACTGGTAGTTTTTCTCTCTCACTACACTTTCTCAAAAACTTGGGCCAGAACATCCAAGTTTGTCCTTTTTACCTTCTTTCTAGCAACTGTCGTTCTGGGCTTCATCAAAATCCTGCATTTTAAACTCATGGCCTTTATTTTGAGAGACTTATTCCTTTCCTTTAATTTCTTATTATTTTCATACCATAAACATAGATGCAACAGAATGTTATCATTTTTGGTTCTTTGGATTTCATTTTTCACCTTTAATGCCTCATGTTCCTTCTTTAGATGTCTATTTAGTGTCTCCAACTCAAAGACTTCTTGTTTCAAAGTTTTCATGATTGGAGGTTCTTGTGGACTATTAGACTGGATTTCTTTGTCATGGATTGTAGAAGAAGATGTCTTTTCTACAGCTTTTCTCTCCAAAGACTCACTGTAGTCATATATTTCTTGCTAAGTTGGATCAATCTATGGTGTTCTTCTTGTTGGACTATGGATTGGTGTAATAATAGTGGGTGATGGAACCTTCATCTCTTCTTCTTCTTCCAAATTAATAACCTTTGTAAATTGTGAGTTGAATCCTTCACTTTTTTATTAAGTCTTGAACTTCTTCGTACAATGGATGAAAGATTCTACTTTGAGTTGGCTTTCTTTCTTCTAACATTTTGTTTCTTTATGTTTTCTAAAATATTCACTAGGGAAATCTCATCTTGTGAGTGATGTTCTGGTTGTAGAGGTGAATTATCAGTAGGGTTGTCAATGATATTTTTAACAAGATTTTTTGGCAATTTCCTTCTGCTTATTTTTATCTTACTGTCACTAGGATCTTCCTGTTGAAAATAGCAACAAGAAATGCTAAAAACAGAATTGCTAAAAATAGCACTGCTATAAATAGCAATTCAGCCAGTGTTGATCTTAGCAACAATGGATGGAAAAATGGAAGTGCTAAAAATAACATTCTATAAATAGCATTTCGGGATACCTTCCTATTTTAGTCAGTCCCTATACTAAAATAATGAAGTAAAATTCGAATTTGATCTTAGCAGCAGTTTGTAAAAGAATTAATTCATATTGAGTTAATTAGTTAAGGAAAATCAAACTTGAATTCTATGTGGGGACATGCAATCGTTTCTCCATTAATTCAGGAATTTATCCATCAGTTAAAGAGATAAGGATGAGTTGTAATATTGAGTTGTAATTAGTTGACTTAGTTAACTGAGACAAGTCCAGTTAGATTAATTCAAACAATTTGTTGAATTAATGTAAGTTCAGTTAGTTAATGCTTGCATGCATGTAACTACTGCACTTCAGATAACTGAGTATTCTCTCATAAATAACTCATGCATGCCAGTTCAGACAGAGACCCAGTTGAGATCAGATGGAGGGGCGGTGTACTATTAGTTGCTAGAATATTCCATTGTGAATATTCCTTGCATGCAGAAGGAATTTTTTCCTTGAGGATTGCGCGGTGAGTGTGATGAGGCCAATTCACATATGTGACATCATTGGATCCCAAGAAAAACTGTCAAGGAAATAGGAGGTTTGGAGGGCTTGAGGAGGACATATACAGTGTCTATTCAGTCTGTGATTTGTATTGTTTGATTGCAGAGAGAGCAGAATAGCTTGAGAGTTGATTCTTTTTGTAACTTGAATAAGATTACCACTTGTATGATAATACAGAGTTGGGGTTTTAGGCTGAGGCTTTCCCTGAGTTATATCTTATGTGTTATGTGTGATAGATTTCTCATTCTCAGTTATTTGTGTTCTCTTGATCTTGCTCAATTCAATTAAGCTTCTGCAAAGTGTTGTAGAAGTAGAGCTTGTATTGTGTTTTAGTACATTGCATAATTTGTTGATCTACAGTGGGAATTTCTACATAGTATCGGAGCAAAGGTGATCAAGGCGAAGAATAGTATACAAGAAAAAGAAGTTCAAAGTTTGGTTCCTGGATATAGAAATTGAGTTCTTATCACATCTCTATTTCACCTATGGCGTTTAGTGGTTTAAGACTCAAGTATGCCCTTGATGGAAACTCGAATTATATATCCTGGAAGGATTGCATGGAGGCAGTATTAGAGGATAACAGTATAAAGGACTTCATTGATCAAGAAGTCCCCAAGCCGATTGATGCTACTCAACTGGCGGAATGGAAGAAATGTGTGGCTAGAGCAAGGAGAATCCTCCTAGAGGGAGTTCGAGACCACATTATCTCGAGCCTCCATGGGAAGGAGACACTATTTTCGATGTGGAAAACATTGAAAGATTTATATCAGAACAACAGTGATCAGAGGAAGCTGGCACTGAAAGACAAGCTTCATAAGGTCAAGTGTGAAAAGGGCAACACGATCTCTACATATCTGAACAAGCTCACCACCTGCAAGGATGAGCTTGGAAGTGTAGGGATCACAATCGCCGATGATGACATGGTGAGTCTTGCACTCCTCGGTCTTCCTAAGAGTTGGCATAACTACCAAGACTCGGTTAAGGGAAGAGAAAAACTCCCAGATTGGGAACGACTTTAGTCGGATCTGATGCAGGAGGAAATAAGAAGAAGCACCAGAGATGGATCCTTATCGAAGCAAGATGATGAGGAAAATCTAGCCTGAGCGAGTAAGGTGAGGAAAGGGAAAGGGAAGGCCTACCATCCCAAATTCGGTTCTTCCCATGGTGGGAAAAGAGATTGACAAATCGAAAGTGTGATGCTTTCATTGTCATGAAGTAGGCCACTATGCTACAAATTGACCAAAGAAGAAATCCAAGAAGGGTTCCTCAAAGGGATTTGATGGTGAGGCACTAGCCTCACAGTTTGAGCTAGATTTCTCACTTATCGCATGCATCGTTTCATCCATGATGGAATGTGTGTTGTACCTGGATAGTGGAGCTTCATTCCACATGTCAGGTGATAAGAATCTTTTCAATGCCTTGGAGAAGAAGGATCTCCAGATGCAGATCGAGATGGGCGATGATGGAAAGTATTGTGTTTCAGGTGAAGGTACGGTTGTGTTTCAGAGGGAGGATGGAGCTCCCCTCACCCTGACTGATGTAAAGTATGTACCAAGTCTAAAGTATAATATTGTGTTTGTCTCTATGCTAGAAGTTAAAGCCTATGATGTAGTCTTTAGTCAAGGAAAGGTATTCCTGAGGCATATCAATATTGGATAAACAATGCGAATATGGATTCAAGTCAAGAATATCTATAAGCTGGAGGTAGACCACTGTGATGTTTTGAGTTCCAAAGTTGAGATGGTGCAGAGCCAAGATGTTGGTGAGCTATGGCATAGAAGACTGGGCCACTTGCACCATGGAGCCCTGAAGATCATGTAGCGGATTTCTACTGGATTACCTAAAGGAAAACTTGAGCAGACGACTACATGCAAAGATTGTACCTTGGGTAAGTATGTGAAATATTCCTTCCAGATTGAGATAGTAGAGCTGGAGCAATCCTGGAGTGAGTTCACTCAAATGTTTGTGGACCATTCTCTACAGCCTCTACCACTAGACAAAGGTACTATGTTATTTTTTTTGATGATTTTTCTCGTAGATGCTGGATCTACTTTATGCAAAAGAAGGATCAGACCTTCTTTAGGTTTTGTGAGTTTAAAGCCTTGGTAGAGAAAGAATCTGGAAAGGAAATAAAAGCCTTGTGTAGTGACAATGGTGGAGAGTATGTCTCCCAATAGTTTAAAGACTTTTGTACTGCAGAAGGTATTAAACGAGAATTGTCGACACCCCATAACAAACAGTAGAATGGGGTGGCTGAAAGGAAGAATAGATCGATTGTGGGAGCAGCTCGAGCGATGTTGCATGACCAAAGCCTACCATTGCATTTGTGGTTTGAGGCATGAAATACAATAGTATACTTGCAGAGCAGAAGCCCACACCGTATACTGGGAATGAAGACACCTATGGAGGCCTATTCCGGGAAGTGACTTGATGTAAGTCATTTCCAAATCTTTGGGTCATCAGTTTAGTGTCATGTGACCAAAGATTCCAGGAAGAAGCTAGACCCAATAGCTGAGTTGGGAATACTTGTGGGGTACACGGATACACCCCACAACTATCGAGTGTACCTGCCTTCCACTCAGAGGACTGTGGTACGCAGGGATCTGAAGTTCGACGAGCAGAAAGCCATGCGCTTATCACTTGAGAGGGAGCTTGAGTTGCATGCATATGAGGAACTTTCAGTTCCTAAGGATGAGGAGCCTCAGATTGATGTGGAGCAATCACATGCAAAGGATCTAGGAGTGGAGAGATCCACTCATGTTGATACTTCCAGAGATGGGTGGAAACGCTCAAGAGAAGCTAACAGGTTGATGATGTATGCGCGGGAGAGTGTGGGACAACCATCTTCTCAGTGCAGACAGAGGAGGTCGCTTGAGCGGTACACTGGGTACATGGTCCTGATTGGGGAGTGTGTAGATGTCGAACCTTCTTCATTCGAGGAGGTAGTGCAGCAACTAATCTGGGTTGATGCAATGGTAGAGGAGTACAACTCTATCATTCAAAATATTGTATGGGATGTTGTCCCAAGGCCTCAGGGCAAGTCAGTGGTGAGTTCTAGATGGCTTTACAAGGTAAAGCACACAGCTGATGGAAGTGTTGAGAAGCATAAGGCAAGTTTTGTTGCCCGGGGTTTCTCACAGGTCGAGGGGATCGACTATGATGAGACCTTTTCTCCCGTAGCAAGGTACTCATCGATTAGATCAATGTTGTCACTATCAGCTCAGATGGGGTGGAATATCCACCAGATGGATGAGAAGACAACATTCCTCAATGGGAAGATTGAGGAGGAGGTGTACATTCAACAGCTAGAAGGTTTCGAAACCTTCGATCGTGAGTCGCATGTGTGCAAACTCGAGAGGGCTCTATATGGGCTAAAGCAAGCACCCCATGCTTGGTACACCAAGATCGACAACTATTTCACCGGTTTGGGCTTCACCAAGAGTGAAGCAGATGTGAACCTTTACCATATCATGGTAGAAGGTAAACCATTCATCATTGTTCATTATGTCGATGATCTGATTTTGACAGGTGATGATCAGCTGATAAACCCTTGTAAGGAGGACCTTGCAAGAGAGTTGAAGATAAAGGAAATGGGCCTTATGCACTACTTTCTAGGCATGGAGGTGTGGCAGAAAGATGGGGAAGTATTTGTGTCTCAAGGCAAGTATGCCAATGAGATACTCAAGCGCTTTCACATGGAGAAGTGCAAGCCCATGCAGACTCATGTAGCTAGGAACTGGAGGAAGGAGGATGCTACTTCAGGTGAGGTAGTAGTTGTTGCTATTTATCGGTAGCTAGTGGGTTCACTTATGTATTTGGTGAACACACGACCCGACTTATGCTTTACAGTGAACCAGCTGAGTCAAGCTATGGTTCAGCCTACCAAGCTGTTTTGGAAAGCACCGAAGCATGTGCTGAGATACCTCAAAGGCACATATTAGTTCAGAAGTACATAAAGATAAAGGGAGTGAAGCTTCAGGGCTTCAAAGATGTGGATTGGGCAGGGAGTCCATCAGATCATAAGAGCACTTCTGGAGGAATCTTCAACCTTGGTTTAGCTGCAGTTTCCTAATACAACAAAAAAAAAAAGATCAGTTGCACTTAGCTCAGCAGAGACTGAATACATGGCTACTAGTCAGGCTACATGTGAGGCCATTTGGATGTGGAAGATTCCAGTGGGATTGTTTGGTGAGATGATGGATCCTACAGTGATCTACTGCGATAACCAGAGTTGTATCAAACTCTCAGAGAATCCAGTTTTTCATGGCAGGTCCAAGTACATAGATATTCGGTATCACCATCTTTGAGACTGTGTGGTCAAGAGGATCATGTCGTTGTTGTATGTTTCGACCGAGGAATAGGATGCATATATCTTGACTAAGGCATTATCAAGATGCAAGTTCGAGTTCCATAGAGACAGGATTGGGGTTACTGATAATCCCTTTCTTGTTGAGAGGGAGTGTTGAAAATAGCAACAAGAAATGCTAAAAATAATATTGCTATAAATAGCAATTCAGCCAGTGTTGATCTTAGCAACAATGGATGGAAAAATGGAAGTGCTAAAAATAGCATTCTATAGATAGAATTTCGGGATACCTTCCTATTTTAGTCGGTCCCTATACTAAAATAGTGAAGTAAAATTCGAATTTGATCTTAGCAATAGTTTGTAAAATAATTAATTAATTCATCTTGTGTTGATTAGTTAAGGAAAATCAAACTTGAAGTCTATGTGGGGACATGCAACAATTTCTCCATTAATTGAGGAATTTAATCCATCAGTTAAAGAGATAAGGATGAGTTGTAATATTGAGTTGTAATTAGTTGACTTAGTTAACTGAGTCAAGTCTAGTTAGATTAATTCAAATTGTTTGTTGAATTAATGTAAGTTCAATTAGTTAATGCTTGCATGCATGTAACTATTGCACTTTAGATAACTGAGTATTCTCTCATAAATAACTCATACATGTCAGTTCAGACAGAGACCCAGTTGAGATTAGATGGAGGGGCAGTGTACTATCAGTTGCTAGAATATTCCAGTGTGAATATTCCTTGCATGCAGAAGGAATTCTTTCCTTGAGGATTGCGCAGTTACTTCTTCAAGTTTAGTGAGTGTGATGAGGACAATTCACATATGTGACATCATTGGACCCCAAGAAAAAAATGCGCAAGGAAATAGGAGGCTTAGAGGGCTTGAGGAGGACATATACAATGTCTCTTCAGTCTGTGAGTTGTATTGTTTGATTGCAGAGAGAGCAGGATAGCTTGAGAGTTGGTTTTTTTTGTAAACAAGATTTCCACTTGTATGATAATACAAAGTTGGGGTTTTAGGCTGAGGCTTTCCACGAGTTATATCTTATGTGTTATATGTGATTGATTTCTCATTCTCAGTTATGTGTGTTCTCTTGATCTTGCTCAATTCCATTAAGCTTCCGCAAAGTGTTGTAGAAGCAGATCTTGTATTGTGTTTTAGTATATTGCATAATCTGTTGATCTACAGTGCGAATTTCTACACTTCCTACTCTAACTCCTTGAAATGATTTGTAATTAGGAAATTGTCCCAGTCATCTCCTATGCTCTTAAGATGGGCTTCAATAAGAATTTTCACGAGGCCATGATGATATAAAGTGTTTTCAATGAATTGAATTTCCCTTTTAGTGTTTCCAAACATCTTCTTTAGGATATTAAGTAGAAAATGAAGTAGATTAATTTTATCTCCCTCTAGACAATGCATCATTAATCTAACATGATAAAGAACATACTACCGAAACTTCCCTCACAGTGGATGAACTTTTGGATTACTAATAGAAAATTTCTCCATTTATTTTTCAAAGTTGTGCTTCGAAAACCCTTTTCGAAAACAGTTGTATCCATACTTGAATTCTTCAATAATACCTTCCATTCGCTTCCTTCGATGACCCTGTTTTTGAACCATCTTTCACCTATTCTTGCTAGTCCAATTACTTTAGCTAAGAAGGACTTTGTCATCACAATTTTAACGTCTCTGATTTATGCCTCTGTTCCATCAAAATATCGAGCAAAGGATTTGGTCACTTCTTGATCATGGTCATCAAGCTTTTCTATGAAATTTATCCATTGTGCTTGCTAGAGATGTTGTATGACCTGCGGATACCCTTGCATAAACTTTCTCCCATTTGGCTCTGTTCGGATGATGACCCCCATGTTGGAAAAAGTTGCGCTTCATAGTTTCTTCCTCGACAAGGTTTCAGAATGATATTAGTTCTGAGATGAATATGAGAGAATGAGATGGTAGAGAGTAAAATGGCTATTTGAAGAATAGGGTTGAGATAGGCAGGGTTAAAATGGAGTGTTCATGTAATGATGAATGGTAATTAGGCCCTTTTGTGGTTGGTTTCATTAATGTGATATAATGTTTACAACCCAGTCTAAAGTCAGAATAGCAACCATTATTTTAAATGGCGATATAACATCTATGTCATTCATAATCTAATGTTTTACCTTTATTATTAAACCTAATATTTTCATACCTTTGAATTTGTGACTCTAACACTTGATTGTTCTGCTTGAGTTGTCTTCGGGTACTTGCAATTGTAGGTTTGATCTTCCTCTTCTGTTGAAGTCTTCAATTGTCCCAGTTGATGGCTCATGTAAATGTCAGTTGCAAAATTGTGTCAAAGTTGAAAATTCTTATTAATTTTGTAGCTACTTATTCTGAAAAGAAAAAGAGGAATAAAAAGAAAATGGGAATTAGAATAGGATTGAAAAAAAGAAAATTTAAGGTGCCAAAATTACTTGGTTTTCACCCTAAATTTTCTGTATAAACATGCCAACAGAGTTGGTTTTCATGTTTTTTATTATTATTATTATTATTATTATGTTATATATTTATAAGAAAAACAAAAAGTTTTACAAATCAAGTTGGAGAGGAAATAAAATCCTTCCTAATCATCTTCAAATCAATATTGTCTTGCAAGTTTTTAACAAATTCCTCCTTTTCCAATGGCTTGTGATAAATTTTCAATCGATGACCATTTACAAGGAAGGTCACTCTTTCTTCATCAACGGTTTTGATCTTGATTGCACCATTATCAAAGACAGTTTCAATCTCATAAGGCCAAATCCAATGAGTTTGAAATTTTCCTTGAAAATCTTTAAACTTTGAGTCAAAAAGAAATGCCCAATTTCTTGGTTGAAATTTTCTTTCCTTTTTGAACTTGTCATGCCACCTGGATCTTTGTTGTTGAACTATGTTGGTTCTTTGAATAGCATCATGTCTTATCTCATCTAGTTCATTCAGCTACTCCATTCTTTGTTTATGTGCTTCAGATAGATCATGACCTAATTTAACTGATGTCTTGAAGGTATTTATCTGCAACTCAATAGGAAATAAGACTTGCTTCCCATAGACAAGTTCATAGGGGGTATTTCCTGTAGTGTTTCTTCATGTGGTACGGTATGCCCATAAACCTTTTGGAAGCTTTTTTGCCCAATCTCTTCTATGCAGATGACTAGTTTTGGTGAGAATTGCTTCAATAACTTTATTAGTGCACTCCACTTGTCCATTTGCTTGTGGATAATATGGAGTGGACTTTCTATTTTTTATTTTATATTCCTTCATTATCTTCTATACCGATTTGGATGTGAATTGAGTACCTTGATCTGTCACAATTTCCTTGGGACACCAAAATGAGTAAATATATCCTCGAAAATAAATGAAACTACATTATTTTCAGTTGCAAAAGAAAGTTCCTTTAGTTTCTACCCATTTTGTAACATAATCAATGCAAACAAGAATGTACCTTTTTTGTCTAGATGGTGGATTAATTGGACCAAAAAAATCTAGAGCCCATTTCTCAAAAGGTTCAATGAGTACCTAAGGTTGTAGTGGCATTTCATCTGAAGGAATAGGTTTCCCCATTCTCTGACAACTATCACATCTTTTTACATATTCCTTGGCATCCTTGAAAAGGGAAAGTCAATAGTATCCTAAGAGAAGGACTTTGTAAGAAGTTCTTTTATCAGCGAAGTGTCCTCCACATGGCTCATCATAACAAGCTTTTAGTATTTCTGATACTTCATCTTCTCTGACACATCTTCGAATAATTAGATTTGGCCTTGTTCTGTACAATTCTTCATTTATCCATGAATAAGATGCATTAATTTAAATTACCTTCATTTTTTCTCAAGGAGACAAATATGATGGTAACTTCCCTGTAGCCAAATAGTTAGCAATATCTACAAACCAAGGAGATTTAGTAGATACTACAAATAAATATTCATCAGGAACGCTATCTTCTAAAGGTACATCATTATTATCATTTTGAATCCTAGATAGAAAGTCAGCAACTGTATTTTGTTTTCCAGGTCAATCCAAAATAGTATTATTGAAATCTTGTAACAACAATAACCATCTGGTAATTCTGCCATTAGTAATTGGTTTATTTATTAAGTACCTAATTGCAGAATGATCAGTATGTACAAAGATTTCATAGCCAGTGATGTAATTTCTGAATTTGTTGATGGCATGGACAACAACTAAAAACTCCTTTCCTGTTATAGTATAGTTTAACTTTGCACAAGTCAAATTTTTACTGGTATAATAAATGGCATGAGTTAAATCTTTTTGTCCTAGTACAACTCCTAATTTTGTATCTGAAGCATCTGTTGAAATGTGAAAAGGTAATTTCCAATTTGGTCCTCTTAGAATAGATGCTTCATAAATATTTTCTTTCAATTTTTCAAAGGAAATTTGGCAATCAGAATTCCAATTGAATTCACAATCTTTTGTGAGCAATTTAAAAAGTGGAGATGCAATTTTTGTAAAGTTTTCTATGAATATTCTATGGTAATCAGTAAAACCAAGAAAACTTCTAAAATCTCGTTGACAAGTTGGAATTGACGATTTAGAAATAACTTCTACTTTAGATGTGTCCACTTTAATTCCATTTCATGAATTATGGTGTCCTAAAACAATCCCCTCAATAAACGTCATAAAACATTTTTCATGGCTTAATGAGATATTTTCTTCCTTACATATAGTGAGAAATTTTTCCAAATATTTAATATCTTCTTCAAAAGAATTTCCATAAACCGTAAAATCATCCATGTAAACTTCCACACAATCATGAATTAGATCAAAAATAAAAAATAAAAAAACCTAAAACTACCCTTTGGAATGTTGCAGGTGCATTACACAACCCAAAAGTAAGTACTCGGTAGGCATAGGTTCCCAATGGGTAGGTAAGAGTGGTTTTATCTTGATATTCTAGAGCTATTTGGATCTAGTTATATCCACTAAAACCATCTAGAAATGAGAAATATTTCTTTCTTGCTAATGTGTCTAAAACTTGATCTATGAAAGGAAGTGGAAAGTGATTTTTTAAGGTAGCTTTGTTCAATTCCCTATAGTCAATGCATACTCTCCATTTTCCATTCTTTTTAGGAACAATTACCAATGGTGAAACCCACCGGTTATATGATATTGGATAAAAGAAATTCCATTTAACAATTTTTGTAACTCCTCTTTAACAATTTCTCTCAAATTTGGATTCATTCTTCTCTGAGGTAGTCAGATTGGTTTAGCATTTTCTTCAATGTAAATATGATGTATATAGGTATTAGGATCAATTCCTTTCATTTCAGTATATTCCCATGCATAAGCAGAGGAATGTTCTTGTAACATCTTTATTAAATCTTTCTTTTGAAATTCTTCCAGATTATTATTAATATTCAAAGTTTTTTCTGGAAAAAAAAATAATATATATATATTGAAGAGTTGCCAATTTTTTCCATAGAATGTAAAGATAATTGATGAGATGATAAATATTCAATATTGCATTGTTCTTGGAAACTTTGATTAGATTCTCAATATGAGGAAGACTCATTATTTTCCATTAAATTCAAAATTTTATCTCCTTCATCTATTTGTGAAGTAACAAAGCTTGGTCGTATATCAATATCATCATCTATCCATTATTCACTTTCTACTTCTATTGTTGTTTTTGCAGGAGGATATAATGTGAATTTATTTGTTGAAATTCCATCAGAAATAAACATATCACCAGATCTACAACTTATAAATGCATCAGTTGTAGCTAACCATGGTCTTCCTAGAATCAATGGATGTCCTCCTAAATTACTCTTGGGTGTTAGAATCATAAAATCAACAGGCTACTTCCAAGAATCTAAGGATACAAATATGTCTTCTAATACATCATCTGATTTAATAACAGATCTATCTGCTAATTGCAACAATGTAGGTGTATATTGAAGATTAGGAAGTTTCAATTGATTCATAGTTTGTTTACTCATGATGTTTATAGATGCTCCTAAATCAATCAATGTATTTGGAATTTCAATACCATTGATACGTGTTTTCACAATGGGATTTCTTGGATCAAGGTATTTTTGAATTGTTGTTTTTCCCATCATGATATCTACAATTTTTCCAACTAACTGAATTATTTTGATTTCTTTTCTCTTTCTCCCTGGTCTTTTAATACTCAACTCCCTAATTGTCCTTGCAAAAATCAGTATTTCCTTAATGGCTTGTAGCAAAGGAATTTTTATACAAACATTCTTCAACTCATCTAACATATCGTGATCAGGCAATAAAATATGTTTTTCAACCCCCTCATCAATTTTTAATATTTCAGGAAAAGGTGGTTTTGAAACATATACTGAAGGTTGTTCCATAATAGGAGTTGGAATGTTATTAGGATGTGTAGGGGTGACTTGTTTTTGAAGTTTTTCTTTTTCATTGAGAGGCTCCTCTTTTCTAGAGGCATTTTCTTTTTTAGATTCCTAAATAACAATTGTCGGGGACTTCTTTTCCAATACTCTACCAGATCTAAGTTGGAAATTGTTTAGATCTAGTGGAGTTATCATGTAAGTTTGGAAATTATGTCCTTCCATATTGTAAACAGGTTGTGAATTTTTATTCTTGTTCGGATTTGGAAGTGGTTGAGCAGGAAATTGATTTTGTCTTTGTGGAAATGGTAATGAAAGTTGTGGATTTTTATTCTGAGGTTGAGTTGGTTGAACAAGTTGAGGAAAATATTGTGGTGGAAAAATAGGATAAGGTTGTTGATATTGAGGGTATTTTCCATAAGGATTTTGTCATCCTTGTGCCCAAGGTTGAGGCCAAGATTGTAAAGGCATGGGTGCAGTCCAATTGTATTTTTATGGTTGTGCAAATGCTTGAGTGTTAAATCCCTGAGTCATATTTGGTTGTGAATTTTACCATGGTCTCTTAGCAATAAAGCAAAGGGGATCTATCTGATTTGGTATCATTTCCTCTTAATAAACTGCTTTAAGGCCTGGTATTGAAGGACATTCTTTTGTATCATGATTTTCTACACATATAACACAAGTTCCTACACTTTTTAAATCAAGAGGGCATTCTCTCAGAGCATGTTTCTTTCTACATTTGGGACAAAAAAATGACAATGCAACATTTTCAGAATTTTGCTTGTTTTTCACTTTAAGGGTATCTATTTGTTCACTAAGACTTCCCAAAATGTTTGTTTTAAAGTTGTCAAGCAAATTACCTAATTCATCCCTACTTGTAGTCCCAACTACATATTTATTAATCCTAGACATGAGAGGATCTCTTGGATTTTTCCTAGTTCTTGCCTTACCTCTTGAAATGTGTGTGCATAACTCACAAATGTCTCCAAATGATAACTGAGAAATATCTCCCTTACCCATCAAATTGAGGAGATCAATCCACTCATCTCTAATGGATTTTAATAAGAGATATTTCAAAGTTTATTCATCTAGTTCATCCATTTTAGCCCTTTTAACATTATATGCAAATATTTCAATGAAATCTTCAAGATTTTCGTCTTCTTTCTACATCATTTTAAAGACTTCATCCATAATATTATGGGGCGTACAATAATCCTTATATTTTTCTAAGAATGTAGTTTTCATTTCTTCCCATGTTCTTATAGAGTGTGCTCCTAATCCCATGAACCATTTTAATGTTGCATCCTTAACAGTTGCTGGAAATAGTTTCAAATTTTGAGGGTCAAGCAGATAATCATAAGATCTACACAAGACTTCAAACTCAAAGAGAAACGTTTCAGGATCCTCACTTATTAATCCATGAAAGTTTGGAAGGATGGAGGGTGAAATGTTTTTCATTATAGTTGTTGTATATTCATCGAGGATAGGAAATTCAAAGGGTTTTGGATCTCCCCTACCTCCTCCTCTCCCTCTTCCTCTACCTCTCCCTCTTCCTCCACCTCTATTTCCTCCTCTTCCTCCTCCAATCCTAGGTTGTTCACCATTAACATTATGTACCTCTCCTTCCCCTTCTCTAGCCATTGTAGATTATTTAGAACTAATATAAGGTTCCAAAATTGAGTTTTCTAGTTCTTCTTCTAGCTCTTATAGTTCTCGTTCTTCTATCAATGGTAAGTTAAAATAATTTTCTTCCTCCTCTTCTTCACTAGGGATCTCTAGTTCTTGTCCTAGAAGTCTTTATCTAGTTGAACGTAGGAAAACTACTCCTTGTGCCGGGGATGTAGGATCTTCTTCTTCTCTTACTGCTTTGGTTGATGAGGTTGGTGAATCTCTAGGTTGGATTTCAGATCTAAGTACCTCAAGAAGTTTATGTTTGCCTGCAAATGATGGAATATGACTTTGAGTTGGTGGTGTGGCACTATGAGGTCGTGGCGGGGTGAGTGATGTTGTTGCAATTAAACTTTTACCTGTACCTACAAATCTACCTCTAGCACCTCTTTCCCTATGCATTTCATTTTTGCTTTTTGTTTTTTTAAAAGAAAAGACTTCTATTTACACCTCCCCGAAAATGGCACCAACATGTTTGTCAATTTAATTGTCTTAAATTGTTACAATAATTATCGACTGGGATCAGTAAACTAACGAAGTGTAATTCCACTATATGTGCTAGAAGCCTTTAATTTTTCAAATTGAAATGCATATGATTGAATTCATTATTTAGATTAATCCTATGAAAGATGAACACATTCTTATGAAAATGATGTCTAAGAAATAAAACTCAAAAGAAAACAATCAAACTCTTAATCTACACAATCAATCTCACACTTGCAAAAAATAATAAGACTCAATTCATGAAACTCTTCAAATTCTATTGCATATCTATCACTATGTTTTGTAAGAAACTTGGATTAATACAATATACTCTTTGCATGAACAAATCAAAACAAATCAAAACCTTGCTTGAAAAGAATCAAACTCTCTTGAATTTATAAATCAACTATGAATACAAATGATGAGCCCCAAAAATAGGTAACTTATTGGGCTCATTTTGCCTATTATTCTTGATTAATCCACCGTTCTTCATAGTTTTATGCATGCTTTTGAATATATTTATGTTAATTGAATGAATGAGAATAGTCATTTGACCACAAAGTCTAATACGTGTTTATTGCAGATTTTTGGACATCTTTTGGACCAAGGTCAAGCATTTATGAGCAAGTTGACAGCCAAATACGAAGGAACATGGTTGGGGATTTGTAGGAAGGGTGTCTCCTGCACTAAATGACCCCTTCCTCAAGTTCTCCACCATCAGCTCGAAGTTCAACAGCCCACCAAAGATGATTTCAAGGGGCAGCCGAGCAAATTTTGTGAAGTGGCTGATTAACTGCAGTTTTGAGCAGCCAAGCTCCTAAAGTTAAGGAGGCCTGTTGGGAGTCCTCGTGGTGCATAATTAGGAAGGCTTCAAGCCTTGGTAGTTTAGCTATTGAACATTTGTTTTTCGCACTTAGTGTAGCGTTGCATTTCAACTCATTTTCAAGCTCTTGTTGTAAACAGTTTTGTGACATGATTATTTTTTGAGTAATGGAGATAAATTTCACTTTGCACCAGCTCTGAGCTTTCTTAGGAGGTTTTAGCTCTTAGGGTTGGGCCCAACCCAAGTGCCAGTACCTCCTTTGTGTACTTTTATGTGTTTTCCTTGCATTCATAAAATAATTTATGTTATTTAGGTTAAGATATGGCTTTGTTACTTAGGTTGTTTTTGATGATTAAAATAACTTTTCATGCTTCAGGTTGATTTGACAGTTTGGTAATAGAAAAGATCTGCAAAATGGCCATCAAGCGATCCTTGATCTCACCTCTCCCTCGTTGGGACCATGAGCTGAAACCAAGGCATACTTGCTGCCACAAAAACATTGTTTTTGACTTCCCATGTAATCGCTAGTGTTAGATTTTTAGTTGGAAAAGTTGATACGAGTTGTACTTGCACATTTAGATCTGTTCTTGCTTAGTTTCCATAGTCATCTTGCATGATTTCCTGTCTATAAACTTATGTTCATCATGTTTCTGATTTTTAGGTCAAATTAGGTCAAAATAGATAGATCTCTGGTTTTTCTAGTCTTTGTTCGATCAGTTTTGAAAATAGTGTGCAGAGCACCTGTAATGCATCCCTGCCTATCCTTCCTCCATCATACAACCTTCTCCAACCCCTGATCCAAGATTCCTTCCCTTCATTTGCCACACTTGTCCAATTTGCCCTAATTTCTACATTCTTGTGCAGCATTGCTCCCTCTATCCTTGAACAAATCCAACCACCTTCATCACTCCTTAGCTTCATTCACCAGGTCTTAGACCCCTTCACATCCTCATTTGTCCTCCATTTCCACTTTCCCACCGTTGTTCCACCATCAACCCTCTAAAATCCTCTTTCGGCTCTTCCTGTAGAACTTCCTATAAAACGTCCTGTAGAACCCCTGCAGACTTCTTGTAGAAGTTCACGTGAGCAGTTTTTCGAGATTTGATCATTATGAAACTCTCTAGAAGGGTGCTAGGGACCCCTTAGGCCCTCTTCTCACCTTCCTAACCTCTTGCAAGTGCGCACTCCATTTCCTTTCACCAATCAACCTCTGCACAGTCAAAAATCGTTAAAGCACATGCATAATAATTCTGCAAAATTACTCAAAAATACAAAAATATTTTTTTTCCATATTTTCCTTCAGAAGTAGCTTAGTCACATGCATTTTACCTTTCCAAGAGTCAATGGCATCCATTTTTGCAGCTTTCATCTCTTTTCTTGCACCAGTAGGGTTAGTCGGTAAAACTAGGGTTTGTTAGGGTTTGCATTTCCTTTCAGCTTTCAGCTTCTTTCTGCAAGTAGACTAGCCTCTTTTGAGTTAGCTTTCATCCATCATAGTTAAAATCTTCTTCTAAGAGGTCATAGAAGTTGGGTTAAGCTCCTAGCGGACTTGTGCCATTTGATCAAGTGATAGCCTACGGCAAGAGCTACTACTTGTGCATATAGCACCATCTCTTCTAAGTTTGTTACGAACAACTGGGTTGATAAAAGTAAAGAAGGGAGTCTCAGGAGTTGCAGCATCATTGCTGCAATACTGGAGCTCACCATATTTTTGGCGCCATTGTCGGGGAAGCGTCAGAGTATTTGTGATTGCCGCTTTTCTTCTATTTTCTACTGCAACCTTTTGCTAAGTAGTTTATTTCAGCAAGAGTAAAGTAGTTGTTTCATTTCCATTCTGCAATTTCATTTCCGCAAAAATAGATTAGACATTTCCTACTTTCCTAGACTAGCATTTCAATTCTGCAAGCATAGATTAGCATTTCAATTCCACAATTTCAATTTTGCAAGCGTAGATTAGCCTTTCAATTCTGCAATTTCAATTCTGCAAGCGTAGTTTAGCATTTCATTTCTAAAATTTCATTTCAGCGGCATAGATTAGTCATTTCTTGCTTTCATTTCAATTCTGCAATTTTCATTCTAGCAAGGTTTATTGTAGTTAGTTGCAATTTGTTGTTCAATCAATTTCAGTTTTGCAAGTACAAGCAGATAAAAACACAAAAATCAACCAAAAATATTTCATTTCATGCCTCGTAGGAACAGAGACAATTCAGGAGAATTCTTACCCAACACCCCCACCACATCACTGAGTCACCCTTCTCTCTTCTTTGGTGGCAGTGAACCTCCAGAGATACACAAAGATCCTCTAACAGAAGAAGAGAAAGAAAACATTCCTCCTGAGACCATGGCTGAACACAGAAACGGTATAGGTGATGAGGAGAGAATAGAAGGTACCTTTCCCATCCGAGAGACCAATGGGGACACAAAAATGAAAAACATAAGTCCCTCAGCCTTACCTCACTTCCATGGATTGACCACTGAAGACCCTGATACCTTCTTGTTTGAGTTTGTTGTCCTTTGTCGAACCTTTGACTATGTAGAAGACGAGCAAAAGTTGACACTCTTTCCCTTTACCCTCAAGGATGCAGCACTACACTGGTTCATGGGGTTACCTGGAAACAATATCACAACTTGGGCTCAGATGCAGCAAGCCTTTAACAACAAATACTGAGATTACTGTAGGTCAAAGGAAACGAAGGGAGAAATCTTTCGGATGACCATGGGAAGTGATGAATCTTTAGAATACTATGAAGAAAGGTTCCAACTCAGTTATAAAAGGGTCAGGTGCACACTTGACCCCGAATCTCTAAAGTTTGTTCTACTCCGAGGAATCCCTGAAGACCTTCTAGATACCCTCCATTTGTTAGCTAGAGGAGACATCTACCAGCTAACTTATGATGACATAAAGACTGTGTTTAGAAACCATTCTAGGGCAGCCCAAAAAAGAGGTAGGGGGAGTCAACTTTTAGCCAGTGCCACCTTCTCCAAACATGAGTTTGCAAATCAGATGGAAGACCTTAAAAGTGAGATGAGACAGACCATTGCCATGCAACTGGATACTTTCCGAATCTAACAGAAGAAAGAGGAAGATGAGAGGGCTTTGGCCATCTTTTGTCCCAGATGTACAAGGAAGCATCCTCGGAACGAGTGTCCATTGCACTCAGTAGAGATATGTTTCGTTTGTGAGGAAGACCACCCTACAAACCAGTGCCCAACCTTACCCGGACTTAAAGCTATGTGCCAAGGGGCTGAAGGAGCCACTGAACCACTCTACTTCCTAAACCAAAGGAGGCCACATGGATCCAGACCTTACCAACAGGGGATGCAAGGGACATCCCAAACTTATTACAACCCCAACCAATCCACTCACATACCTTCTTGGGGTCCCCCTGCTCATCCTTCTTGGTCTGTACCCCCTCCTTGATCATATCCATCTCAATACCATACTCAACCCGTTGCTCATTCGTTTCATTCTCATGTTCAGCCACAACCTCAGTGGAATGCACCTTAACAGGGGTGGAGGCCCCAGTACAACTCTCCTCCCGCTATTTTGCCTCCACCACCTGCTCAACCACAACCATTACCTCCTGCTCCTTTGAGAAAACCCCAGATTCCTGCTCAACCAAACCTGAACCCCAATAATAGATAGGCCCAGCAGGTATATACTATAGAGACAACATGCCCTACCTATGCTGTGGAGATTTAGGAGATCAACCTATGATATGGGAATGCCCTCCTAGATAGACAACCTCCTCCTAAGGAGGATGAAGAAGAGAAACAGGAAAGTGAACCCAAATCCATTCCACCCTTTCTTGAGAGACTAACTGGAACCACGCAGCCAAACCCAGAAGAGACTGAACTTCTGGGCGAGCTTAAACAATTATGTGTGAAAATACCACTTCTCCAAGCCATAAAAGATGTACCAATATACAACAAATTGATCAAAGAGAAGTGTTTCAAGCACCCAAGCAGGCGCAAGAGAGATGCCCCAACTATCAATGTCATAGAACAACTGTCTGACCTAATGTTGGGACAAGTAATCTGTCCAAAATATCTGGACCCTAGGAGTCTTGTAGTTGATGTCCACATCAATAGCACCATAATCCCCCACACCCTAATTGATCTAGGGCTTTCCATTAATGTGATGACCAAGGACACTATGCTCAAACTCAACCTTCAGAGTTCCTTAAGAAAGACCTTGACAGTACTACAGTTAGCAAACCGCTCCACCGTGACCCCTAAAGGGATTGTGGAAGATGTCATGGTCTCCGTTGATTCTTGGGAGTACCCTGTGGACTTCTTGGTCCTTCAACCAAAGGCAAAACTCACTAGATACCCCCTCATTTTGGGAAGGCCTTAGTTAGCTACTACAGATGCTTACATCAGTTGTCGAGCTGGGAGCATGACCATCAAGAATGGGCCTATGTCCAAACAGCTAGTCCTATATCATCCTATCGAACCTCTGTTAGAACATGACTTACCTCTCTGGTTGGAGGAGGAAGACGAGGATGAAGTCTACTCTGCACCATTGTGCACAGCGGAAGCCACCAGGGGAGGTCCTCAAACCGAGGATGACCTTATTGAGAATTTGATTCAGAATCCACCTCCCAGTGTGCTTCCATTAGAAGATTTGGTAGGAGACACCCAAGCCAATGCTTTAGTGGATCTCTGTGTGGTTGATCCAACCTCTCCCTGAGTTAAGAATGTGGAATTTGGCCCTGAAAGAACCTTGAAGATCAACTCATCCCTATCCCCCTCTCAGGAGAAGGAACTGTGTAGCTTTTTGAACCACCATTTGAATGCTTTTGCTTGGAGCTATAAGGAGATGAAAGGAGTCCACCCTTCATTCTATACCCATCACATTTACATTAAAGAGGATTGTAAACCAGTAAAGCAGCCTTAGAGGAGAATGAATCCAGCCCTTAAGGACATTGTCAAAGAAGAACTACAAAAGTTGTTGGATGCAGGATTCATCTACCCCATCTCTGATAGCGAGTGGATTTGTCCTCTGGTGCTTATGCCCAAGAAAAATGGGAAGTGGAGAATTTGTGTCGATTATCGAGAACTTAACAAAGCCACCAAGAAGGACCATTTCACTTTGCCTTTCATAGATCAAGTGTTAGATGGACTGGCAGGGAAGAAGTTCTTTTCCTTCCTAGATGGGTTTAGCAGGTATTATCAGATCCAAATCAGTCGGAAGGCCAAGATAAGACCACTTTCACTTTTCCATGGGGTACCTTTGCCTACCGGGTCCTTGCCTTTGGGTTATGCAATGCTCTTGCCACTTTCCAGAGAGCAGTGTTGAGCATATTTACTGCGCTGGTTCATGATTCGGTGGAAATCTATATGGATGACTTTACTCCTTATGGGTCCAACTTCCAAGAAGCATTTACTAACCTGGGAAAAGTTTTAACCAAGTGTATTAAAATGAACCTGTCCCTTAGTCCTGAAAAATGTGAATTCATGATGACTGAAGGGACCGTGCTAGGTCATACAATTTCTCAGCAAGGATTATAGGTGGATCCCAACAAGATTACTATCATCCAAAGGGTTCCACCTCCTCAAAAGATAAGAGATGTTTGGAGTTTTCTAGGTTTAGCGGGATATTATAGAAGATTCATT
>APFE031662927.1:242889-275145 GCA_000404065.3 Pinus taeda | reverse complement strand
TACATGCCTTGACTTCCATGAATGAGTAGTTGATAGTTTACTGAAAAGGTGTTTGACTCCATGAGCCCAATGGAAGAAATGTTATGATGTCTGTCCAACCAGCATGTTTATTAAATGTTCATTTCAAGAGTTAGCCCTCTTTGTGTTTAAAGATAAATCAGTAGTTTATGTTGAGAGAGCCCTCTCAGGTTAGGGAGGCTAATCCTTAGCCAAAGTCTGGTCTGAAACAGTTACATAGAGTCTAACTGATTAGCAGCCATCAGTACTGATTTTGTGATAACAAGTCCATTCCCTAAACAAGTTCATACACGACATCACTGGTTATCAAACATTCGTACACACTAATCATGTTGCAATTAGGTATTTGATGAATAAACCAGATGTAAATGCTCGTATCATTAGATGGTTACTTTTATTGCAGCAATTTGATTTGACCATTGTTGATAAGCCAGGTAAGGAAAATGTTGTTGTTGATTTTCTGTCTAGACTATATTTGTCTGTAGGTGAAGAAGGGTTGGTGGAAGATAAAATGCCAGATGAACACCTATTTGCTATTTCAGTACTCTCTCCATGGTTTGCTGATATAGCAAATTACTTGGTTTCAGCACAGTTCCCGCCACACCTATCCTCAAAAGAGAAGAGCAAGATCATGAGGAAAAGCACCCCATTCATTTGGATTGGGGGCAACCTATTTAAACTTGGCTCGGATCAGATTTTGAGGCATTGTGTCAGGGAGGAGGAAGTTTTTGACATCCTCCTAACCTGTCATGATGGGCCCTGTGGAGGCCACTTTGCAGCAAAAAGAACCGCTTTCAAAATTCTATAGGCAGGCTACTATTGGCCCACTCTTCATCAAGATGTCAGGAGATACATCAGCCAATGTGACCGATGTCAAAGGATGGGGAAATCGACTACAAGGGTTGAAATGCCCCTCCAACCTCAAGTGACTTTCAAGCCATTTGAGAAGTGGGGCATGGACTTTGTGGGTCCTATCAATCCTCCTTCAAAACAAAATTCTTGCATCATTGTGTGCACAGACTACTTGACAAAGTGGGTAGAAACAAAGGCAATCAAGGTAGCAATAGAAGAAAAAGTGGCTGAGTTTTTGAGGGAAAATATCTTCTACAAGTTTGGCTACCCAAGAGAGTTAGTCACAGATCAAGGAAGTCAGTTTACCTCTAGCCTTATTGAAGACATGCTCGCTCATCATAGGATTAAGCACAGAACTTCCACCCCTTATCATCCGCAAGCAAATGGACAGGTGGAAGTCACTAACAGAGCTTTGGAAGAGATTTTGAATAAGGTGGTGAGTAGCAACAGAAAAGATTGGGCAAATCGCTTGGTTGAGGCCACCTGGGCCTACAACACTACTTGGAAAATGACAACAGGTTTCACACCTTATGAGTTGGTCTACAGGAAGAAAACTTTGTTGTGCATAGAATTTGAATATAACACATTGAGGTTGGCAGCTCAGCTGGACCTAGATCTCAGCCATATACAACAAGAAAGATTACTTCAGCTGAATGGACTAGATGAACAGAGAATTCAGGCCCTTCTCCACTCAGAGGTGGTCCAATTTCAAATGAAGATATGGCATGACCAGCACCTTAAAGAAAAGCAATTTCAGCCAAGAGATTGGGCTTTGTTATATGATTCAAGATACAAGGATTTCAAAGGGAAGCTGAGGACAAGATGGCTGGGACCATATACAGTGGAGAAATGCAACAACAATGGTTCAGTCCTTATTAGGACCATTGATGAAGAAGCCATCCCCATGCTTGTCAATGGGCATTGATTGAAAATCTACAGGAACCCCCTTTCTAAGCAAGATTTCATTGAAACTCTGGATAAATCAGTGTTGGTAGTGGAGCAGGCCCCTGTCTCCACTCCACCCACACCTTGAACACAAAAAAAAAAAGGATAAAAAGAAAAAGAAAAATAAACTTAATTTCTGTTGAATAATTGCAAGTTGCAAGAAGGACATTGCAGGTTAGGAGGATCGCACAAGACAAAGATAGAGGTCAGCACCAGGCTGCAAGCATCCCTCATAATCTATTCCTCCATGACCACTACCCTTTCCTAAGATTTGGTTTCATTCGGGCTAAGATTTTACCTTCTACAGGAAGTTATGTGTCTTCTACAAGAAGCTCTGTGTCTTCTACAAGAAGATCCTGTAGAGCCTACAGACAAGCCAAAATCGATCTCAAAAGAGGACTCGAAGGTTGGGAATTTGTCTATGAGGCCTGTAAACACCCCTGTCTCCATCCATCACCATATGCCACCTTTTTTCCATCTTTGTACACCTCCATTGCACTCATTTTTTTATGTTCCTGCATAGTCACACACAGAAATCCTGTTTTCTTCATACTGCCAGCAAAAACTTTTAATGACAAATCAAGCAGCAGTTTTTCACTCACCATACCTATTACCCTCCATCTAGACTCTTCATCAACTAAGACCCTCGTCAGCAGTATATCCCTGCTCATTCTAGTTTGCATTCCAGGAGGAGAAGCAGCTATAAGACGTCCTACAGGAATCCTATAGTAGCTGATCCCTCCGAAAGACATACTCCAGAGAGAGGGACAGAAAAGGATGGCAGAAGAGACATGCATGGAGCTCTACTTGAACGTATGAACATCAGCAATAGCAGAGGCCAAGCATGCATTGTGCATGCAGCAACAACAAATGAAGGAATGGGTTCCAAAACCTGAAATTTGCATAACACGGCTGCGACCACGAAGATAAGTACCTAAACTCGTTCTTCAATTGCATAAATCAAATTTTAAAGCTGCATGACTATGGGAATAGTTCGGATTGAGTGGAATTAGTGGCCAGTCAACTGGCCACCCTCAGCCAGTTACATATATTCGTGGAATCCAAACGAGCCCCGTCACATTCAAAATTGCCGATTAGATGTGTAGCCAACATGTGTGGAGTGTCCATTCAGGGAGAAATTGTTGGGACTGGTAGTGGTGGTGGCAGATAATGGGAGAGAGGAGGTGATGGTGGGCAGAAACATGCAGAAACATTATGGTTGTGACGTCGGATCAACGGTCTGGTCCGGCCACGTCATCCCCTCACCACAAATCACGCCACAGTTAAAAGATGCTAAGTCGAAACATGCACCACCCTTTGTTCATTCTGCACTCACGACGTTCTCGACTGGAGTATATATCCATCACTTCCAGAACAGTTAACCAGTAGTCCTCCACTAGTTTTTCTGCCTGTTTTCGAAAATCTCCTGCCTATTGGGCTCTATCGGAAGCACAGTTTCATTCTACAGGAACCGGGAGCCTTCTACATGAAGGGTTCTATAGGAAAGGCATAGAACAGCTCTGCAGAAGGAAAACCGAGAATTTCGTTGAATTTCAAGCTCCAAAGGAGGTAGGCTCAAGAAAACTTCCCTGTGCATGATTTCTTTGTGCAAGGTGGTGAATTGAACGACATCAGTTTGAAAAACGAGAGTAAAAGTCTGCCTGTGCATTGAGAAAAAACGTGAAAGTTTGCCTACATATTTCACTGAGTTTACCTAGTTCTTCCTCTGCATTCCGAAATCTCCTCATCATTTTTAAATTCTCCTGTAAGGAAGATACATGCAACAGTAGAGGCTAGCCTGTGTGTGTGAAAAAAACTGAATTTACATATCTATCTATGTGCTGAGAAGAGAACCTGTGTTCTTATGCTCTGTTCTGTAAAAACAAAATTCTTTCTTTTTTCATAAACAGACAGTTGAATTCTGGGCGACAGTAGTCTTAATTCAAGGGAATTATTGCTATTTGATATTGTAATGAACACACGAGAAATTCCTTCTTGGGTTCAAAAGAAACCGAATTTAGCTATCCTCTGTTTCAATGATTGACTGTTTGTTTCCTGAGCATTTTCTCTTCTGGTTAAAACATAAAAAGAGTTCTCAACACCATGCCAGGAGGATTCATAAGGAAAGAACCCTCGGACTCTAGCAAGTTGCACGAGGACCCTAAGGTGGTGGACCTTTTCACTCAAGCAAATTGGATATCCTTCTTTGACAAAATTCAAGGTCATGATGAGGAGATAACTGAAGAGTTTTTAATGTCCCTGAGACCACATTCAAAGACACATGCCACAGTTAGTTTTAACGGTTTGACCCTAGAACTCACCCCTGAGCTCATCATTAGAATTACTGGTCTACCATTGGGGCTCCCTTGAAGCAAGGAACAGAGATCATTGGGCCAAGTTGCTAAGAAAACATTTTTCTACCCGAGGAGCATCCTGTAGAAGACAAAAATGGAGTTAGAAGGACAAGCTTGCCTCCTCTTTGGAGTGAAGTTAGTTATCAAATTATGAAGTACATCACATGTGAAGGGAGGTTTAGCATCATCTATGGATATCATTTCAGGTTATTATGTGAATTAAGGCATGGGATTGACTTGCCTCCAGTCAAGAAACTGAGCATCCCATATTTCCTTCTTCAGTCCTTAATTGAATGTGGTACAAAGCTAAATGAAGGGATCCTAGATCAGTTGGCCCACCATGGGCTCATCAAACTATTGGTGGAAGATGCTTTACACACCTATATTGTCCCCATATCTTGGGAAATCTTCAGAAACATGTCCAGGGATGATAACATTAGAACTATGGCTCAAAACATCACCCCATCCAACAGTGAGGAGGGGGAGAAAACTGAAGAAATTGAGAAAAACAATGATGAGGGAGCATAGGACATTCAAGTAGAGGTAAAAATAGAGGAAGAAAAAGAAGAATTTGGCAAGACTGTTGAGCCTAAAACAGAGGAAGAAACAACAGCAAAAATAGCAAGGGAAAAGAGGATATAGAGTAGAAAGGAAAAGGTTGAGAAAGCCTAAATGAAGGCTGCCACAGCCAAAGTAGGCACCCAGAAAGAAAAGGGAAGGGCACACCCAAAGATATCAATCATACAGACAGAAACAGTGGACACAGAGATTTCTACAGGAAGCGAAGAAAAAGAACAGCAGGAAGAGAAATCCCCTGAGACATTGGCAAGGGAGGTAGCAGATGTGCTTGCTACATTAAGCACACCTACCAAACAAAAAAGAAAAATAAAGAGGCAAACCTCCATGTACTTTAAAGCCAGGAGAAGCACAAGGATCAAAGTGGGAAAACCCTAGCCACAATCAAAGGAACCAATTGTCATTGAGGACACAACCACTAAATCGAAAGAAGAGTCTCCTTCAAAGGTATCTATCACCTATGAAAGAGGAAGCCCAAAAACCTCCACCTGGAAATAGAGAATTAGGATGATGGACTCAAAGGCAACTCTACAGGAAGCTGAAACATCTCTACAGGAAACTCTAGCTAAGTTAAAAGAGACTGAGAAATTGGAGAAGGCAACCAAACAATCACAGGGAGAAGAAAAGACCGAGGAGATATTGGAGCCAAACCCTCAGCCTAGCTTGGGCTCATATTACAACCTGTTAGAAGGTGGGAAGATCATCCCACAGAAGTTTTTTGTACCACTTTTCTTTGCACTGGAACAAGGACGGGTTAGGACTCACACTTGGATGAGGATTTCCAAATCCAAGGGTGTTGCAGACAGAGGCCACCTAGAAAAACAATTAAAAGAATCAAGAAAAGAGTTGGCCATGGTGAGACACCTAGAAAGCAGTGAAAGAGCCAAATTGCAGGAAGAGAATGAGTTGTTGAGAAAGCAGTTACAGCTACAGGAAGGTCATAAGGAAGATAAACCATCCATTGTGGGAGAGCAGCAGCAACAAGAAGGACCTCTAGCAGACAAGGAAACAATCAAGGAACAGCAAAGAGAGGAAAATCTGCAAGCTGAGGTTGAGATGCTGACAAAACTGCTACAGGAAAAGGAGTCACATGCAGTGGAAGAAATACAGGTTTTAAAACAACAGGTGCAAGTGAAAGAAGCCCAAATGGCCTGCATGGCCAGCTGGGCAATAGAAGCCTTACAATGTAGGCAACCTGCTAAGTCATATGCATTATATCTTAAAGATCAATGGTTGCAATTTCAAATTAACACACTGGCCCACAGGGGCACCATTCCAGAATTACGATCAGTTCATGTATTTATGTGACAATAGCTCAGCTGAAGATAAGGACAAGTTAGCAGAATTCTATTTACACAACTTGGAACATCCAAACATGAATCTATGGGACCCCAATGTTGCATTGGGAGATGTGCAACTAATGGCCATGGCCTCTTGGTTAAACCATGAGGAAAAGACGGCAGCAGAAATTCGGAAAGTTATGGTCAGGGAGCTAAGTGAGCCACTCATGATCAGAGTAGAACCAGAAGATCCCTCAACTTTAGTGTATGCCCATCAGCACCTGGCCAACAACCCTCAGGTTCTCCCAGACTACATTGAAAGACAAGCTCAGGCCATTGCTCACTTTGAGGACATGGAAAGACTATTTGGTGATAACTACATTCATGCTTGCACAAGGAGATGGAACACATTGTCCCACAGTCTGAAAATAAGAGAGTACCACTCCCCAACAAGGATGCAGGAGGCTTTGGCCAGAGTACCACTTTACAAACAATTAATGCAAAATCTATAGGCCAACTGGATTGGCCTAAAGTTCAGTCCTCCATTGCTTTTGGGACTGCTGGAAGGGGTCAAAGAAGAAGAAGAACACAGGCAATGGGAGGAAGTAGAGAGAAAAATATGGTTTCATGACCGAGAAGAGGACATCACCTTGGATACCCTGGGATGTCAGAGAAGCAGTCAAAGCAATCAAAGATGATGAGCTGGATTAGTTGCTCAGAGGATGAACAACACATTAAGCAGGGGGCGATGATGAGCCCCAAAAATGGGTAACTTATTGGGCTCATTTTGCCTATTATTCTCGATTAATCCACCATTCTTCATAGTTTAATGCATGCTTTTGAATATATTTATGTTAATTGAATGAATGAGAATAGTCACTTGACGACAAAGTCTAATATGTGCTTATTGCAGATTTTTGGACATCTTTTGGATCAATGTCAAGCATTTATGAGCAAGTTGACAGCCAAATATGAAGGAACAAGGCTGAGGATTTGTAGGAAGGGTGTCTCCTACACTAAATGACCCCTTCCTCGAGTTCTCCACCATCGGCTCGAAGTTCAACAGTCCACCAAAGATGATTTCAAGGGGTAGCCGAGCACATTTTGTGAAGTGGCTTATTAACTGCAGTTTTGAGCAGCCAAACTCCTAAAGTTAAGGAGGGTTGTTGGGAGTCCTCATGGTGTATAAGTAGGAAGGCTTCAAGCCTTGATAGTTTAGTTATTGAATAGTTGTTTTTCACACTTAGTGAAGCTCTGCATTTCACCTCATTTTCGAGCTCTTGCTGTAAACAGTTTTGTGACATGATTATTTTTTGAGTAATGGAGATAAATTTCACTTTGCACCAGCTATGAGCTTTCTTAGGAGGCTATAGCTCTTGGGGTTGGGCCCAACCCAAGTGCCAGTACCTCCTTTGTGTACTTTTATGTGTTTTCCGTGCATTCATAGAATAATTTCTGTTATTTAGGTTAAGATCTAGCTTTGTTACTTAGGTTGTTTTTGATGATTAAAATAGTTTTTCATGCTTTAGGTTGATTTGACAGTTTGGTAACAGAAAATATCTGCAAAAAGGCCATAAATAAATATGAAAATGAGAGAAAAATAAACATCCAAACAAGCACACAAAACCCCACCCAAAAGGGCTACTAAGCAATTAAGAAAGAGAGGGAAAAAAACTACTCAAAGACACATAAAAATGCCTATATCATCTAATGTCAAGGGAATGAGATCTAGAGGCACTAATTTGTTGTAAATGGTGCAGACAAATAGCAAAAATCAGAGGTGAAAAATGTTGCAAAGGATAGGTGTGAAGCTTTAAAACTTAGGATGCTTAAGGGGATCCTAAGGGGGGAAAGCAAAACCCAAAATCCAAAGGGAGAAAAGGTATAAGAAACCTATCCAAAAGAACTGAAAAGTAATGTATCAGACTCTCGAAATCAGTGGTTGAAAATGCTGAAAACCCTAGACTCCTCACTCAGCAAATATCTTCCTAATAATGTGGAGGTGTACTCTAGACCCTGGGGGGTTTTCCTTCCTCAAAGAGACAAATCAAGTGGATCCAAGCCTAAGGGACATTGAAAACAGAGATGAAGTACCCAAACCAGTTTGCAGACAGCACTCTCAGCAATTCTTAAAAAATAAAAAATAAATAAATTAAATAAAATAAATTAAAATAATAATAATAATAATAAATTTAAAAATATAATATATATATATAATATTAAACAAAATTAAATTAAAAATTAATTAAAATGAAAGAAGAGAATAAATAAAAAGAAATAATAATAATAAAAAACAAAATAAAATAAAATAAATTTTAAAAAATGGAATTTTTTCCAGAAAAATTTCAAAACGCAGGTACTGACCTGGAACAGTGGAAAACACAGTTTTTGGGCCAAATATTGTGCTATGGAATGCATATCAGGGGATGAAAAGTGTGTTTTTCTCATGGGACTCTCAGTCGGCAGATCTCGCATAGATTTTTGTCCTCTCCTGCTCGGTTGGTACCTGTGACCTGCGGAAAGAACTAGAAAACCGCCAGAATCTGAAAATTTGACAAAAAAGGGTTTCATACTATAAATAAAAATTGAGAGGCTAAAAATAGTTGTAGAAAACCCTAAAATTTTCTTAAACTTCAGTCACCCAAGAACGTTGTTATTACACTAGTGGAGTCACCATTTGTTAGCAACAAATGTAACTAAATTCCCAATGGAGTCGTTATTTGTTAGTGTGAAATTTCTTGGAATGTGTACCAAAAACACTTCACTTAAGTCACTAGGTGACAAGCGATCCTAACAACAAGTTGATGACTTCTAGTGATTCATATCAATAATAAAAATGGAAAACCTACAACAAAAGTATAAACAATCCAAAATAGAAAGCAGAAGTAAAAATATCCATTGCAATAACCTAAATGGAAAGACTTTAATTAAATAAATCTTTTATTAAAACCACCTAGTGAAGGAGATCTACATATGGGTCTGCAAGTCCCCCTCCATGGAATGGGTCCTTTGATGTCCTTGATGCTTCAGAAAATTTCTTCTCTCTCAATATGTGAAAAACCCAGACAAAATATAAAGAACTCGAATGGGAGCTCAAAAGAAAAAAGATGATAATGGTGATGATGATTATGATCATGGTGACGAATGAATGAAAAACCCTCCTATTTATAACAAAATATTGAGTTAATCTCCAAAATGGAGAATAATAATATAATATTAACCAAATCAAGATCTAACTGCTTGGAATACTTTATTGTATTTATTGGAGAGAAGGAAAAGATATTTAAAATGGTTAAATATATATTTTTTTAGAATAATTAACAAATAAAATGATTTATTAATTATTTTGCGAGAATTAAGAATGGTGTGAAATAATGATTCCAATAACAAAAATAAGAAATATTAAATAAATAGTGATTTATTTAATTATTCCTAAGGGATTTAGTCAAATATGACAAGGAATAATTATTTAAATAATGATTTAATAATTATTCCTTGAGAAAATTAAATAAATAATGATTTCTCTATTTATTCTCATGGGTTATTTTATTTAAATCAAAAAATAATTTAATAAAAGTGGTTTACTAAATTGTTTTCCATAGTGAAAGTGATTTTATTATGGTAAAATTAAATCTACATGGTGTATTTCAACCCACCTAGTTAAAAATGGCTAGGTGATCTTTTTTGGTGATAACAGGAAGGACAATATAGCTAGGAGAGATCTACAAGGTCAAGGTCTGCAAGGGTTGTAATAGTCTCCTACATTTATTAATACAAAAGTGCATTTTTTTCCTATACATTATATCTCATTTATGCTTATGTAGAACAATGAATCCTTGGCTTCTTGTTTAGAGTTGTTTGTATATGTTATTTGTATGTTTTGGTTCTCTTGCGTGTTTTAGACATTTTGCAAGTTTCACTTTTAGCAATTGGAGTTGGAGATAAAGCCTGCATGTAGGGAGAAGGAGGAAACTTGCATTGAATTCTAAGTAGGTATTCTTCCCATATTTCAAACTTCTCTAAGGAAAACATAGTAGTTTTGTCTTGTTTATTTCTAGATCAAGCCATTAGGTCTAGGTAGATTGTTTGTTTCCACGGAAGGAATTTCTCCACAAAACAACTTAGTGGCTCCACTGGGGAACATGATGTTATTTGGTGGTTTCCTTTGCCTAACCTTTTAGGACCTCTAGAATCGACTCATCTTGACTTGTTCATATAGTTTTTTGACCTAGGAAAATATAATTTCGAGCTTGGTTAGGTTTGATTTGTTTTGAGAAAATAAGCTCTGTCGCACTTTTTCTTCTGAAACAGTGTCCTAGCGCACCTGACCCGCCTTGTAAGTGTGATTATTCGCACTAGTTGTTATAAATCACCTGTGATGATGCTTTAAGTGCAAAAAAATTACATTTTCCTTACCTTTCTCTCAATTCTGTTTTGTTTACAATGTCTTCCTAAGTCTCTGATCTATTCAAGGTCTCTTTAAAGCCAGCAGTTTGTTTGGATTTGAATTTGATTGCCTTTCTTATGAGAGTTTGTTTCTTTTGTTTCTTCTTGTCAATTAGGGTTTCTAATCATTTGGATTGGTTATTGATTTATTAAAAGGCTTTCATGTTATAGTTTTTATCTATATGAATGTTTTTTATTCAATAATCTAGTCATATTTCATTTTTCATTACATTGAAAATTAAGAAGAAAAAAATTCATTTCTCATGCATTAGGGCTTTGAATTTTTGCATTGTAATAGTTAAAGTTGAAGATTTTGTTTGGAATTTCTTATTTGTTGTGTTATTGTTTGGAACTTCTTCCCTTCTTTAGATAGATCTTCATCAAATGAAAAAAGAGTTAATTTTCATGCTAGTTGCATTTTAGGAGTTTAGGTGAATTCGTGTCGAGCTGTGAAACTAAAACTTTAATCATGATAAACATTCAAATTTATCAATTAACCTAAGGATCATTTAGAACATTAATGACACATTTAGTGGTCTAGGCAAGAAGATGTGTTCCAACATCATTACACGTAGGATTTGTCGTTACTTCTTAGCCTAACATTCCGAGGATGGTTGTTTTTTTCCACATACATTGGAGTATCTCAGAACATTATTCCACATAACTTTTGGTATATAAGATAACGCTCCATGTACAATGAGTATATCGAAATGCCCCCATCATATGGTTATGCATTAGAGAACACTATTACAGACTGTGCTTCCATGTACCTCCGGGTATATTTTGGAAGTCCCCACTAGGTTGCAAACTCATCGCAGGTAAATGAATCGGTCGTCTTGTTAACTGTGATACACTGAACATAGTGTTCAGGAGATTCCCTACACATACTTAACCATATATTGCAGTTCATAATGATTTGGTAAACCGGTTTCCTAGTTACCCCCTTTTTATTTTATTTGTGTCTTTAATTTCTAAAATCAATTAATTAATCATGGAAGAACACGCTCGTTGTTCGCATAGAATGAAAATATTACCTTCTCTACCTCCATAGGCAACACCTAAGAGTCATAAAAATAAGAAAACGCAAACTGCCAAATAGGGTACATCATAAGCTACCCCATCTGGAACTACATCTGAAATTAATCAACTAGAATCATCACTTCCTATTAGTACCGAACCCAAAGTCACATTTTTGGAAACTGGTGAGTTTGTTGAAACTTCTCAACCAGAAGTTGTTGATACATTAGAACCTAAAATTGTAGACTCAGAAAACTTACAACCTGAAGTAATTCAACCTGAGGAACCACAAGTTACTTAAATAGTCACTTCAAGAACTTATTTTTACACTTCTTTGCCTTACTCTCATTCTCAACTTTTGCATTTTAGTGTTGAAGAAGAACAATTTCCACCTAGTTTATTGAGTATAGAGGAAATTACTAAGGAAGATCCTTCTCAACCCCAAACTCCTTTTCACATCATAAGAACTCCTCTTTATCAATATTTTCCTTTTTTTACCCCTAATACTCTACTATAAGCTCATTTACATCCAACTCATTGATTTAATTCACTCTTTAACTCCCTTTATCCACACACGCCTTTGAGATTTCTGACCATGACAGAATCAACAACAGTGACCCAACTTGTATCTGCCATTATGAGTGAAACGACTGAAGTTGTGGTGACCTCTATGTTTGTCTCTTCACCAAAAAATCACCTATATGGTGGTCCATCAGTACCACTTGGATACCAGTAATTGTCAAAAACCTTTTCTACTGCATTGACTAGTCCTTGGACTTATCATTCACCTTCATTATCTAGAATACCATTTGGTTTATCTTTACTGAACACCCCACCATCTATTCCACTTGTTGCACCACAAAATCCTTTAGATCAATAGTATGGATTGTTTATTAGTGGATTAGGACACCAATAAACACCCACTCCATCTTATACTAGATATCCTCCTCCTGGGGGGCACTAGCCTCCTTTCACTCCTTATCCTTAAGGGGAAAATTGTTGTTGGAATGTTCCCACCGCTAATTAGATGTTACAAGTTGGTTTTTTGCTTGTCAAAATTCCTCTTCCTATTGGTGTTCCATTCCTAGGAATGATTGTCACTCCTTGGAATGTTACCCCACCTGTGTCTAGCCAACCTAGTCAATTCCTATCTCAAGTTCTAACCTGTCAACCTATCTAGTCCATGCCTCAGGTTCCTACTTGTCAACTTGTCCAATCTATACCTCAACTTCCTATCATTTAACCTATCTAAGTCCCACTTCAAACAACTCAACCTGTTCAGGTTGTATCTCAAGTGAAAACTAGTCAACCGATACAAGGGATTTCTCAAATCTTGTCTACCCATCCTTTTCAAGGTGTTTTACAAACTTAATATAACCCACTCGGTTAGAATATACCCCAGGTACAAGTAAATCAACCTATTCAAGGCATGAAACAGGTACAAACCCGTCAACCTAGTCTAAGAATGATGCAAACTCCATCTGGACAACCTTTACAAGGTATACCACAAATTATTCTTGGTCAAATAGTAAATATGCCACAAATACCTTACCAAGGTCAATATATCAAAGGTTAGCCTTCCCAACCTTATCAATGTTTTCCTGGAAATAGGAACCCCAGTATGGGTTATCCTGCTTTCTAAACTCCTTATCTTGGTGGAATGAAATTGTTGGTGGCTCAACTCATTCCATCCTATCTAGGATATCCCCCACCAGCAGTTAACCTTTACCCACAAGGTTAACAACAATTAAAAATGGACTTCAATAGGTAGTTTTTGTTTATTGCAACATTAGAATTACCAGATCTCTCTTAACTTACCAACGATATGATCTATCATTCTCCTTGGTGGCCCACTATTCCAACTAAATTGCCAAGAGATATTCCCAAGTTCAATGGGAATCCTGGATAAGACCCATCAAACCATATCATGACTTATCATTTATGGTGTTCTTTGAATTCCTTAAATGATGATTCCATTAATTTGTGTCTTTTCCAATGAACTCCTACTAGTCCAATAACAAAATGATATGTTGAATTACCAAGAGATTCATTTAACAACTTCAATACCTTGGAACTAATGTTTCTAACTCATTTTCAGCTACCAATTTGTTACGAGACCAGTACTGAACTTTTGAGCTCTCTAAAAAAATCTGACTCTACTCACATGTGCGATAGCATGCATGAGTGGAGACGTCATCATCAATTGGTCAAAGCCTTTATTCTAGATCAGTTATTAGCTGAGTGGTTTGTTAAATCTTCACAACCTCATATAATTGAGGATGTTTCCAAAGGTGAAGTTGTTACATAAGAGAAAATTATTGATCATGCCTAGTATTTAGACCAAATTTATACCTAATTGGGAATGCTCTAACCAAAAATACCTAATGATCCACAACCATCTCATATTGTTCCATCTACTTCCTCGAAGGAATCACATGCCACCAATGGTGTGATTGGTTCCATTAGTTAATAGTCAATGAGAAATTCCTTTGGTCAATACAACCTAAAGTTTTCTCCTATTGTGACCAATCAAAGTCCCTCTCCTATTGTTCCTATGAATACTTCTGAGGTTAATTTGTTCAATATACCAAAGGAAAATATCAGCAATCAAGAAGTAAAATGAAGAGTAAAGGCAAGAATAAAAAAGAAAATCCTCCACAAGATAAGCAGAAAAATTAGTCTCCTAAGGAGAAACACAAGCCGCGTTATCCTTGTTTCACATTTAATGAAGAGAATTTCACTAAATATTGTCCACATCGAGCAGAAATCAATCAATTTTTTAAAGTTGCATCTACTGCACTTGTCATGTTGACAAACCCTTTCCCAAGCCAGGAGATGAATATGGTTGTGCAAAAGACATTCTCCTCTTCCCAAAACGCTTTCAACGTATTCATGTGTCAGAAATATGTCTCAATTGATAGCAAAAATAAGGACTATGGTAAGCCAAATCCTTCAAATGGAAATGATATTGATCAACCTTCCAGTTTGACCCCACCTAACTTTGGTCCTCTACAAATTGAGAAACGAGCTCTTGAACTAACAATTAAATATCCACCCCGGGGAACTATTCAAAAATCATCATTTTACCGTCATACAAGAGTTGCATAAGATTATAATATAGTTGAATATTTGGCCCATGCTCCTTTGATTATATCAACTATTGAAGTCTTGCAAGATTGTCATGCACAGAGGAAATCATATTTAGCACCAATCAGGGGAGTAGAACCTTTGGATTCGAGCTTCATTATATTTAATCACAAGAATTATACACATAAAATTTCACCTTAACTTGCATTCATGATTCAAGTTGTGCTTAGCGGAAAAAATGTGTTCCACACAATATTGGATGAAGGTGCCTCTACTTGTATCATGCCTCTTTCATGTTGTAAAGCTTTAGGTTCTCCACCTCTTAGCCAATCACCAACAACTCTTAAAGCCTTTAACGGAAGAGGTTTCAAAACCTTACGAGATATTAAACTCATTACAAGTATAATTAGCGGGTAAGACAGTCTCAGTAGAGGTAGAAGTCATTAATGGGTTGTTAGCTTATAACATGTTACTGGGTCTTACTTGGGTTTATGTTATGGCAGTTGTAGTCTCATCTTATTTTCGGATGATTGTTTTCCCTCATCAAGGAGGCATTGTGGATATTGATCAGCTTTCCTTTTTCATCGTTGATTCTCAAACTACTAGTAATGTACCACTTGTGGGAAAGATCCCACCTCCTTATGATAACGTTGGAGTAAGATTATTAAAAGATTCATCCTTAATGGGAATTTTCGTGATCCTTCCTCTCGATATTTCCATATGGTTGCTCCGATCAACATGATTTTGTCTAGTACTATTCCACATGATCCTTGGATAGTGCATGATATTTCCATCATCGAATATTTTGGTGATTGTATGTCACTCATTCTTATTGAATTGACTTATGAGGTTATTCACTTGGCCTATCCAGCAGCTTCTGAAAACAATAGCTTAGTAAACTTGGTTGATTATCCCTCTCAATATTTAAACTCAGTTTCCCACTTAGGCCCTTTTGACGACATCTTTCCCATCGAAAAAATCATCAAGGAGAACATGAGATTAGATGAGAAACCTTGGGACAATAGTCATCATCGTTCCTCTTTCTTGCCTAAACCATAAATTCTTGAAAAAACATTAATGACTTTTTCTCACCCAAGATTACTGAGATCCCTTAAAATCCCATCTCCATTCATGAGATGATTTCTGAGAAAATTTGGTGAATTTTGAGGAAAACATTTCCCTCGATATTTCAGTTAAATCCGGAATTGATGAAAACGTCCATATTGTTGCATCTTGTTCTCCAGATGAGATTAGAATTTACAAGGCCCTTTTTCAAGAATTTCGTGATGTGTTTTCTTAGAATTACAAAGAGATGTCAGGCATTGATCCAAACATCGTGGTCCATGAAATTAAGACATATCTAGATGCCAAACTAATTAGACAACATCTACGTCCAATCCACCCTAAGAAAGTTGTTGCGACTAAAGAAGAACCTGAGAAACTTTTGTGTGATGGTTTCATTTATCATGTTCCATTAACCAATTGTGTCTTGAATATAGTCCTAGTAATGAAGAAAAATGGTATGATCCGAGTATGTGTCGATTACCGGGATATTAACTAAGCTCGTCCAAAAGACAACTACCCAACCCCTTCTATTGACCAAATTGTTGACGATTGTGATATGAGTGAGATTTTCTCAATGATGGACGAATTCTCTAGCTAGAAACAGATAAATATAATACCTTAAGACTAGCATAAGACTGCATCCATCTGCCCATGGGGTACGTTTTCTTATCGCAAACATCCTTTTGGTATTAAGAATGCAAGAGCAACTTTCCAATGGGAAATGAGCTATGTTTTTCATGATATTAAGCATATCTTGCAGCCATGCCTAGATTATTTTCCTTCCCATTCTAAACATCGTCACGACCATATGATGCATCTCAAATTAATCTTCTTACGATGTCAACATTATAAAATATGTTTAAATCTATATAAGTGTTTATTTCATGTTCAATCTAGTCATCTTTTATGATTCGTTGTATCTAAGCAAGGGATTCGTATTCATCCACTGAAAGTCCAGGCAATTCTTAATTTGCCTACTCCTTCCACTCTCATTTAGTTACAATGCCTGCAAGGAATTGCTAAATTTCTACAACATTTTGTTCCTAATTATGCAGAACCTACCAAAGGTTTCACTCGTTTATTGAAAAAATGGGTTCCCTTGCATTGAGACAATACTGCTTAAAAATATTTTGATGCCCTAAAATATGTATTAGCTCGAGCATCATTATTGTATTCCCTTGATTATCATCAAGATTATTTCTTGTATCTTGTTGCAGTTGTTACCACTATCGCTATGGTATTGGTATAAGAAGATGACTTAGGTGACGAACAAAAAGTTGTTTCTGATCGACTCCTCTAATCCATGGTATGGAGATATCATCATTTATATCCAGACCCAAAATTTTCTCCCTGAAACCACTCATCCTAATCAGCTTCAAATTAGTTACTAGGCTCGCCATTATACCATAATTAGAAACACTCTTTATTGTCATGGTGTTGATACAATTTTCTAACGATGCCTCACTCATGAGGAGGCCGAGAAAGTTTTGAATGATTATCATGCTTGTGAATGTGGCAAACATATGTATGGATATGCTACTGCCCAAAAAATATTACGTGTTAGTTACTTTTAGTCAACTATGTTCACAGATTGTATCTTAGCAATCCAAAAGTGTCATGCATGCCAAATCCATAATCGTAAAGATTGTGATCCACCTACTTCATTACATCCAGATGTCGCTGTTGGACCCTTTTCCAAACGAGGTACCAAATTCATGACATGTAAACCTCGCTTAGCTGAGTGGCACGATTACATAATCGTTGCAGTATTTTACAGAATGGGCTAAAGCAATGCCTACATACAACAACAACAATAAAAACTATTACATTATTCCTTTTTAACTATGTTATCGTGACATTTGGCGCACCACAAGTTATAGTCATAGACCATGGAAAACATTTTTGCAATTACTTGATGTCTGAAGTGACTACCAAGTTGGGCCTACAACGTGATAGCGCAACTCCCTACTACTCACAAGCCAACAACCAAGTAGAATCCATCGATAAGGTCTTGAAAATGATGCTTCAACGCATGCTATGGATTCATAAAACAAATTGGCATACTATCCTTTTTACATATTTATGGGCATATTGTACCTCTGTCTGAACTGCAACCAGATTCACACCTTTTAATATGGTGTATGGTCTGGAAGTCGTTCTTCCAATTGAAAGTGAAATTTTGTCATTGAAGTCAACTGTCAAACTTCTTTCCGCTACCTCTATCGAAGAAGAATGTTTTTTGCACTTAACTCATCTAGATGAGCCTTGACAGGATGCCATGATGGTCAGTGGGGCTCATAAAAAATGCATCAAAGCACAATTTGACAAAAAAACCTCGTGCCTTTTTGGAAGGTGATCTGGTCCTCTTGTATGACCAAGAAGCCAATAAATAAGGAGTTGGGAAACTTGAACCAATGTAGTTAGGTCCATATATAGTTAAATGTGTACTTGCAAAAGGGGCCTACGAGCTTGTAGACTTTGGAAAATCCCCTTGGTGCAACCCCGAAATGGGTTGTACCTCAAAAAATATTATGCTTAGATTTTTCTACATACTCACTATGTACATACTATATATGTTTGCTAGTGTGTTTCCAGTGTGATTTTCCTGAGATTTTTCTACTGCTTCTGATCATATTTCCTTGCATTTTATTTACAGATGTTGGCATTCTCTCAACCATATGTTGTTTATGCTGATGGCGTTAACCATTGTACCCAGAACCTTTCCTTCATTGCATGGTAAAACTATGTTTTGACTGATGAGTTAGTGAGTTTTCAAGGAATATGCATCAGTCGCACAACTAATACTATTATTGAGTATAGTATTTTGATCGAACTATTATATAATGTTATTTCATGTGGTATTCATTATTTTGTTGTCAAAGTTGATTCACGACTCATGGTGCTACAATTAAATAACATGTATTTAGTAAGGAGTCCAATTATGTTATGCATGTTCTTCAGATTTTTCCTCTTAGAGAGACATTTTGATTACATTGAATATCAACATGTTCCAAGAATTCCAAATAAATTAACATATTCATTAGCCAATTATGTTTTAAACATACATTTGCGACATATGAAAACATACAATGATCATCATCAGATAGCGCAAGATAGTAGAATAAGTAGAAAACGTCCATAGATTAGAACTATAAATAGTGTTTTAGTTTTACAAAAATTGTGTTTGAGACACATATGGCTCATGGCCTACAATATCTGAATACATGCAAAAAACAAAATATGGCTCAAAATCCCCTAGGTGACTAATTCCTATAATGTTCTTGGTAATAGACGGCTAAATGGGAAATCTTTTGTAGCAATCGGCTAATTTGAGCCAGCAACCATATGGTGTATCTCTGTAAACATATTCGGATGTTATCAACCCCTATATCCAAAATGTTGCGAGTCAAACCCTCTACATGGTGCTCAAACTCAACTAGTGTCTCTGCTAAATTTTGATCTCCTAACTCTTCCATATCTGCCCCACTAGTTCCATCATGTCCAAACTAAGGTTGTGCTCATCGATAAAGTGGGTACATAACCACTAGTCTCACTGGTCCGATGTCTACATGAAAATATGATAGTCTCTGGCACATTTTTAAAAAAAAATTGTAAAACTCAGAAACCAAAAAATATCCAAAATGACAATGATTTTTACCAGTGCCACTCCATTACTCACCCTTAGGTAAAATAAGCTCTGGATCTCCATGGAAATCTACTCCAACATAAGGGTAGTCCTCAATCATGATTAGTTGCTCTCACATCCATCTGAAGAAAGTAGGAGTGAAGCTCATCATAGGCCCTCCTAAATGTCGAGCCATCAAGTCTACCCATTGCCTCATGTGAGGCTCTCTAGCTCTAGGTAGCTCATTATATATCCTCTGAGTTCACAGTAATGGTACACTCTGGAAAGTGAATGATATTATGATAAAGTCGTTCCCAAAGTTGTTTAACCATCTAGTTGTTTAACCATAGAAGTGAATGATCCCTTCACGCTAATTAAATATTGTAGGTGTCAGGAAATCCAATGCATGTTGCATCTAATACTTGATATCCATGAGAGGAGTAGCACTCTCATCCAATCGTGTAATTGTGAATAGAATTCTTTGAGGGGAAGTTGGCGAACATATTTTATCTCAATATCCCCATCCTTGCTAGGATGAGAGGTAGGTTGGCAATGGATAACTATATAAACCCTTACCATCTCTCTGCCTCTCCTATATCCAAATAAATAAATAGGATCCCCTCTATGTGAAAGCCCTATCAGAAAATAAATATCTTCAACATCTATAATGATTGTATGCTTACCGATCCTGAAATATTACCCTTGCACATCCCAGGCTCTTACCAAATATTGTAGCAACTCTAGTTGGACCCTCATGCTCGGAATCTAAAAAAACTTCAATAACCCATAGTTTCTTAATGATTTGTTGTGGATAGATCTTTTGCTTCCATCATGTCTTGCACTTCATCTTCCCTTTCTCTCCAACTGAGCACCATTTTCACTCCGGTAAATACTTGCAAATGGAAAGAAAAAACATATAAGATCAACAATGTGGAAGATTTTAGGAAAAACTAAATCAAAATATAAATTTTGAAACCCTTTCTATGCCCATCGCACTATAAATTGGCGAACAGTGTGACCCATCACACTTATCCTTGAGGGTAAGTGCATTGGGTCGCATTTTTTAGTGTAAATTAATTTGAACCATCGCACCTCCCGATATAGGAAAAGTGCGTTGGGACAAGGGTGAATTATAGGTTCTAAAAACTCCTAAACTTCTCAAAAAATGCATGAAATTGAAAATGGAAACCGTCAAAATAACAAGAAAATACAGATATCTTACCTAGAATTGACGGCAATGAAAATCATCGACCGAAGTGGCCACAATAGTTTTCTAAAGAATCAAGGTAAAAACCACTCAAATCTATCCCAAAATGGTAAAATTATAATGATAAGAAATAAATTACTTTTACCTCTTTTTATGTCTAAAATGAGTCATTACTTTAATCTTTTTTAATATTTTTTACCTAATTTTGACATATATCGTATATTTTTAATGTTTTTATGGTTCTTTGAGTAGGTTAAATGACAACCGAAGGACGTGATATAGGTTATTCATTAAAGATTTAATGTAGGTCATTTTGATGAATAAGTATACTTTTATCGCTCTTTCAGAATCGTTAAAATTCACGAAAAAGGAACCCCCTGGAGTCCTCTTTAAGCTCTTTTCAAACTCCCAAAACATGAAAAGATTGTCAAGCATTTGTATTTTTGAACTCGTTAAAGTAAATGAAAATACATCTACCTAATATAAGTTTAACCCTTTTTTGGACTGGATATACTATATACGAAAAAGGAATACTTTGGTCGAACATGGCTAAAAAGTTCTCTTAGGTATTGTTTTATGCCTTTTCGAGCCCAAGAGACTAAAATTACGTAAAGGAACCTATGTTGGAAACCTTTGAGAACTACTGAAAGGGGGGGTGAATCAGTGGTGTGCCTTATTATCAATTTTTTCCAATTTAAACTTCTCTATTGAATCACATTAACCAGCAACACATTATATCATCACATGAATGTAAACCATATAAGCAACTAAAACAAGATAACCATGAGAGCAACAATAATCAACACATCAAAACCACATCCACATAAGAGACACAAGATATCTGGTTGAAAATGCTTCAACGGGCAAAAAAACACCCTTTCTGCTTATGCACTGCCCTGAATCATCTTTTAAGCAAAATTTGTCTTTTACATAGATTGTTGACTCCCATCAACATGGAGACTCGGCCTCATATACAATCAGTTGACTCCCACAAGCCATGAGACTTGATTATACTAATAATCTCATAAGACTATGTTCTCTCACTGATCTATAGACTACCATCTGTTGAAGGCCACCACGATCAATGACCCAACTTTGATTGGACTATCCAACCACCATTGGATTCAAAAACAGTTCCTTTGACTGAAAATTCAGAATCACTACTGCACATCCATGAAGTTATTGCTCCTTTATGTAGGCCTCGTTTCATATATTTTCACATTGGATCCCTAGACTTTCTTCTCAACTTGATTCATTTTTGTAATACGATCTCCAGTAACAAGACAATCTCATCAAATAAAAACACCACAACAATTATGCTCTCTACTCAAGAAAATACTGGCCAAAATACAACCATCAAATTTTAATAACATAATCACTAGCAACTAAAACAAACTTCACATTCAACCACAACATCAAACCCTCACTCCAAACTATAATTTATCCACAATACAGTTAGCAAAATACAACACAATGGCTATGTGCAAAATGCACTAGCATGACCTGCAAAACAAAGGTCAGAGTCATAAACTTGGAGTTATTCCAATCTCTCCATCAATACCGACAACTCTGCTATAACTCTCTACATCTCTGTCGTTGGGCATGGAATCCCCCAAAGGCGTGTTTTAGGGCTTAAAGCCCAGGTCTTGACCAAGTCCATTGTAAAGATTCCGCGATTTGTGGGCGCGAAGTGTGAAGTCATAATAGAGTCACAGGGTTGTCTACCCTTGTTTTTGTAATGTAATGTCGGCTTGATAGACCTACCCATGGTCCACGGACCATGGGATTGTATAAATAGAGTGAGGCTCTAACTGTAGAAGATAGCGAATAGCTAACAGAAGAATAGAAGCATGATGAGTCTAAGAGATTGAGTCAAAGTGTGTCTTTGGGTCGTAGAGTAGGAGAAGGCTCTGCAGCTAAGTGCGCAGAGGCCTAGTAGTTCATAGCTAAGTGTGCGAACCCCTGCAACTGAGTGCGTAGGGCAGGCCGAGTTTGTAACCATTGGAAGCATCAATAAAGAGAAGTTTTATCATATTTCTATGTATCTTTTCTTGTTTAATGTATTATTGGGTAGAAATTGCAAGTGTATTGTTTATTTGCTACGCAAACTCATATGGATTTGTTGTATAAATAAATATAACGTAAGGCATCCAATTACACGAAGATAACTAACGTGTGTAGCAAGATAAGTAAGATCTCAGGTGTGACTTAGGGAAATAGTGCATAGCGCTACTCCAGCAGCGCGGAAGCCCCACAGCCCCTAGGCAGGGCTGCGTGAAGGCAAGTCTATCAAGGCAAGGAAGGGTGTGAAGTAATCTGAGAGAAGGGACTAACAGTTGGACCAATTCAACCCCTTAGGCATCTCTAGCGTGCGGAAACCTGGTTCCATCACCCCCCCATACTACTTCGGGTGAGACCTCAGTCTGCGCTCTACGGAGTGCTGCCGAAAGGCTAGTAATACAGGGATTTGTTTGGCTAATTAACTCTGAACCTGGGTCAGGCCCCAACAAGCCAACAAATGGTTCCGTTGCCAGGACCAAGATCTGCGTAGAGATGTCTAATGTCGTATCACTGGAATCTAACAAAGAAAGGAATTGAAGATTGGTTGGATAGGAAGATTCATGAGTTCGTGGCATAGGAGAATAGGAATCTGCAACTATCAAAGGAAGAGTGGTTAGACCGCTACTTATACACAGAGATCCACAAAATTTTCTTCGCATCTTTCCCTACTGAGTTATACGAGTGGATCGTGAAGCTAGCAGATAGCCAAGGAAGGTGTAAGCTTGATAGACCTATTGTGTGGACCCCAGAATTGGTGCACATATTGGAAGATTTGGAGGATAATATCGTGCGCAATGTTGATCACTAGCTCGATTGAATTATAGGAGGATTCATCACTGAGTTCGTAGTAGATAGTTCAGTCAACTATAGCAAGGCAGAACGATGCTTCCTCAAAGGGCCATGAGGTAAGTACGTTAAATCTTTGAACACTTGGATTAAAATGTTACTGTGTGAAAAATGGGTTATGCGAATAAATTGATGTTTATGGCTATGTGAAGTGGGAGAATCTATAGAAACAAAGGTAGTACAGAACTAGAAACTATCCCCTTGATTTCACCTCCGCGAGGGGACGAGGAAGAACTCACGAAGGTCCCACCAAGAAGTGCGATCAATTTGCTAAAGCAAAGGATTCCGCGCATACCACCCCCACCGACACCACCACCAGTTTCACCGTCTTCACCCCCATCTTTGTCCATACCACCTCTATCAGCACCGCAAATTAATATGGCAAGCGCGATAAAGTTGCCAGTTTTCAAGGGAGTAGGGAATGAATATCTGAACCAATTTTGGTTCGTGATAAAAGTTGTATGGCAAGCGCAGGGAGTTACAGATGACAATATAAAGAAAGTGACATTGGTCAGCGCTCTGCAGGATCGCGCGCTGACCTAGTACATTAAGCATTACAACGACAATCCAAATGCGGGGATCGCGGATATCCAAACTGCACTAAACAAAGAATTTAGCAAGCCGAAGTCAGAGGCACAATAGATCATTGGCTTCAAGGAAATCACAATGCTACTAGGCAAGACTCCTTGGGAGTTGGATCAGAGACTGAAGTGCACAATTCGCAAAGCTAACATGACGTTGACAGATGGACAACACCGTGAATGGTTTGTAGCATCGTTAACGCCACATCTAAGGAATACGCTATCACAACAGAGGCTAAAAACTCAGGTCACGGCCTTGGAGGTCACGATGAGATTGCACAAGACCTCAATACAGGATCCCAACCTAGGGGTTCAGTAGATTCACACACAGTTGAAAAACTTGTGCCTTGAGATGTAGAGTTTGAAACAAGACAGGATAGCTCGCCCAGAAGTGTGTGACGAGGTATGGTGCATAAAGTGCAAGGGTCAGGGAAATGACAAGGACCACTGCCCGATGTTTGAGAATTACCTTGTGGGAGGAGGACCAATGCCATTAAGACTAGAGGCACAAGAAAGACCAAGCACGGCACCTACATTATGGTGTGTGATTTTCCAAATAGGAGGAAAGCATGCTACAAATAATTGCCATTTATTGCAAAAGTACACACAGAATTCATAGGAGTTGTTCTGTAATTTCTGTAGATCAGTGGGACATGATGAGCGCACCTGTAGAAGTTATGAGCTAATTATGGATTGGACTCCTACCTATAGAGTTCAGGCCGAGTTGCGGCCCCTTGACCAGAATGAAGGGATGGCGCAAACCAGATTTCAGGGGTGCGGACGAGGCCAAGGTGGAGGAGGACCTAGAAGAGGTCGTGGACAGCTGATATGTTATAATTGCTGAGGGCCAGGACATTATGCCCGAGATTGTACAAATCCAGCATGGCCATCATGCTTGTATTGTACATTGTTTGATCACGAGACAGAGGATTGTCCCACACTAATAGCAAGGTTGCACGATAAAGGAGCGCTCCAACCTCCCCCGACTTAGAACTTGCAAACGATGAGGTCTGAGCTACCCGATAAAGACCCTAATGTGAATATTGTGCTCCAAAGTGGAATTACGATAGGGGATGACAAAAGGAATGTAGCCTAAAGAAAGTACTTGGGTTCACAACGCTCCAACGAAGGAACCAGACTTTGATTTGGAGCGTAATAAGGAAATCTTCGTAGAAGCCAAGAAGAGCTTCATTGATGCCTCCACTTCATGAAGTAAAGACAGACTGGAGCCAAAAATGGGCCCATTTATGCTCACAACATTCCTGGAAACATGCATGAATTTGTTGCGCGACAACAAGGCTGTAAACGGGCTACAAAAACTCATAAATAGATGCGTTGGGACTACGCCCGGAGAACCACATGTAGTCCGGAAGCTCAAAAAGCACACAACGCAAACGTGAAGGGAAATGAGATTAATCGCACAGATTGGGGAATATGAGATGGACCAAGTGATTCTGGATCTAGGATCGGACGCGTACGTTTTGCTGAAGAAGACATGGGAGCGCATGGGAAGGCCTATGCTGCAATGGTCTCCTATCCAACTATGAATGGAAAACCAGCAAAAGATCATACCTATGGGAAGATTGCAGGGAATCACAGTGGATATCGAAGGAGCAAGCATGCTAGCAGACTTCGAAGTGATAGAGATTGTTGATGACAGCAATCCTTACCCCGCACTATTAGGAATAGATTGGGCCACTGACATGAATGGGGTGATAAATGGGAAACTAAAGAACTACTTCTACGCTGGAATGCAATTATCTAAGTTAGTGGAAACAAATGACACAAGCTGCAATGAACACAGTGTTCGAAATGATTATGAACACAATAAAAAAAACACAGTAAATGTACAGTTGAACGAAGAAAGACAACAAATGAAAATGTACAAAAATGAAAAGTAACCTTGACCACGCAGGGGCCCTTTGCAAGGTCTAGGACTAGCAATGCAGAATCACTTCACACGCTTAAAGTATCCATAAATAAAAACAGAGTTTTTATATTTAAAAACAGAGCACTGAGTGTCTCAAGCTACAAGCAGAAATTGCACTATTACATCAACCAAAAACATTAACTAGTTATGCGTTCCAAACGACGATATTTATAGGAAAAATACATAACTGTTTTAAGAGAGAAGTCTTCTACAACAAACAAGTAAACAAGTGGTGTATCCGGAAATTTAGTCTTTGGTTGGCTTGAAAAGTAAATCTCTGAATAGTGGCTATTGGATATTGGTTATGTAGGTGGCAAACGACATCCTTAGCTTGAGGAGCCTGCCTCGGATTCATTTACTAAGAAACATGCAAAAACAAAGTTCTAGTTGTTGTATGTCTCTTCCATTGACTACCCTTTGACCGGGGTCTTTCTCATCAACTTTGATCAAATGGATAGGACACCATCCATGTACTGACATTTTCCCAGCTACCCATATGGTTCGTTTCTTCTCTTGACACCTGTGACCTACAAAATTATGGAGATGGTTGCGGAATAGCTGGTTAGCTGCGGAATGTGGCTACGTTCTGTAGCTGAAAAACAAAAGCCTATCCAAATAACACACATAACAATATAATTTGAAAATCACTGAAATGTACTCCTAAAGGCAACATGCAATGGATTTTTATGGATTAGGATGCATTTTCATGGGAAAACAAAGGAAGAAGGATGAAGAAATTGCTTAAGAAAGAGGCAGTTTTGGAACTCAACATACCGCCGCTGTGAAGTTGTTGCATGTCCTCATGCAACCAAAATTGTAACACCCTTCTTCTACTACATCTACTCTGAAAACTCAGCTAGAACATCCAACCTTTTCTTGCTTCTTTTTGCTGCAACTACCATTCTAGGCTTTCTCATGAGTAATCTATATTTAAGGTTGATAAGAGCCCTGCTTAGCTTCCTGGTTTTCCTCTTCAATTTTCTGTTCTTCTTATGCCTCAGACCCAAATGAAGCATGGTATTATCATGAATGATCTTGTCCACCTTGTTTTGTTCTTTTAAAGCTTCATTTTCCTTCTGAATATGCATGTTTAAGACCTCTAACTCATAGATTTATTGCTTAAGTGAGTTAATCAGAGTCTCTTGTGATGTAGCTGGTGGGTTGGATGAAGTCCCTTGGTCTACTGATGTGTTCTTCTACTCCAATGACTCAATATAATCATAAATCTATTGTTGAACTGGGTCAATTCCTGGAGATACTCTCTTTGGACTACTTTCAAAGTCTAGTTGAGGAGAATGTTGTGGACTCTGCTCAAATGAGATGTTGTTCTGGGATTGAGTTGGAGTCTCCTCTCCCAAATATATGAATTGGGCCTCTTTTGTCTTTGTTTTCTTCATTCTGCCCTTAAGCCTAGAGCTTCTCCTCAAACTTTGTGAGCCTATGTTTTCTTCCTCTATGACCTGTCTTCTTTTCCCCTTTTCTTTCTCTTTCTTGGATTGTTCCTTAATGTGGACTAATTTTTCAGAGAGTAATTTCTCCTCCTCTGATGAAGGCTCAAGAGTTTGATAGATTTCCTCAACTTTTCTTTTCATTTTTCATCTCTGTTTTGTTTTCTTTATGATTTTTGTTAGAGTTTCAGAGAGAGGTTCTTCCTCTCTGTTTTCTTTTGCTGAATTTGTCGGAGTGTTTTGAATTGCAAGACTTGTTCTTCTCTTCCTAATATTTTTCACTGAACTTCCTTCAGGTACCTCGGGTGGATCTTGGAAAAAGTTCCTGATCATAAAGCTTTCCCATGTGTCTCCTATATCCTTCAAGTAATATTCAACTAAAATTTTTATGAGACCATGGTGATAAAGGTGAGGTTCTATATCTTCTATTTTCTTTTGAACAGTGGTAGACATCCTCCTTAAGCTAACAGAAAGTAAGGGAGATTGATGGTTCCATTTTCAAGAAAATTCATCAATAATGTTATGTGATACATATACATTGAACCATATCCACCCTCACATGTGATAAATTTCTGAATAATCAAGAGCAAACTACTCCATTTATCCTTAAGTGTTGAGATAGGAATTCCTCTTTTGAAAATTGAGATATCCATACCTGGGTTTTGGAGAATGACTTTCCAAGTCTCTTCATGGAATTCCTTGTTCTTGAACCACCACTCTCCATCTTTTGGTAGTTCAGTTGCAGCTGCAATGAAAGACTCAGTCACCGAGAAATTTATATCACCAATCTCCACATCTACCCCATCAAAAGCTCTAGCAAATGTCTTGGTGATTTCTTTTTGATGGCCATTGAATTTCTCAATAAACTTCAGCCAGCCAACCTTCTTCAACATCCCTTTCAACTGAGGGTATCCCTCCACAAATTTCACTCCTATAGGTTCTATTCTTATAATGGGACCCATTACTCTTTTCTATGCTTTTCTTCACTGTCTGCATGTAGGAACTCTGTAAACAGTAGTGGTATATGAAGCAAAATAGTTATAGAGACGGAAATGGAATATCATATTACTGTGGAAAGAAAATGATGGATATGGGAATGAAACATGGAGGGTATATGAAGTAGGGAAACCGTATGCATGAAAAAGTGCGGAGGATATAAGGACTGGTGGTGTTGCACACGTAGACTGTGTGGAAATAGAGTATTGCTTATACACAAAACCGAAAACTAAATGAATAGTTTGAGTGCTTGTATTTATAAGAAGGCTATGAAAGTAAAAAAAAAAACAAGAAAATTTGTATATTAAAGGAATGATAGAGATGTAAAAGAGCCATATCCAACTAGGTTCAATTCACATAATTAGCCGTTAAACAGGTGGAGTAGACAAGTACAGTGAAGTAAGAGTTAAAGTCGGAGAGAAAATCATGAGACCGTTAAGCATTAAGTCGGAAGGCATGGTGGAGTAATGACAACAATCAAATAGCATGATGACAAGTCAAGGAGTAGTGATTATTCAAATCATACAACTTATGCTTTCATATTGCTATTTGAAATAGGCTTTTATTCTCACCTCTAAAACCATACCTTTCCATTTGCTAACCTTTGGTTGTTTGTTTTTGCAGGTGCTTAGGTGTTGATGTGTCTTCAAAATTGATTTCTCCTTTAATACTTGCATATGGCATTTATTATGAACTGGATTTTTTAATTTTTTGAGCTAATGATCAAACTGTTACTGTAGAGTTAGATTGGCTGCAGAACAGGATTAGTTGCGGAACTAGAACAATTGTGGAATGTGAAACAATGAATAAAATATGACTTAATGAATGAATGAAAATAGAAAATGACTGTGTGGATGAAATATGGCAAAATGGAAATGAAAAATGGAAATGGAAGAAATACTGAAGAGAAGTTTATTGATGGAATATGGTGGTGAAATGGAGTGAAATTTGCAGAAATAAAATGGAACGGAATGAAGTAAACCATGAATTTTCAGAATGCATAATGAAGGACCTTTTTTTTTGGAAAATATAGGGTGTCAGAGCCTTCTGATTTTCACCCTGTATTTTCTGTATAAGGATGCTAATCAGTGATTGGTTTTCAGCCTCATACATTTATTTTTTTATGAAAAGAACAAATACTAAGTTGGTGGAGAAATAGGATTCTTCTTCACCAACTTCATTTCAAAATTATTTTGAAAGACCTTGATAAACTCCTCCTTTGAGATTGGCTTTTGATAAATCTTCAACCTATGACCATTCACAAGGAGAGAAGTTTGATGCTCATATATGGATCTAATTCTTACTGCTCCATTACTGAAAACTTTTTCAATCTCATATGGCCCAAGCAAATGAGTTTGAAATTTTCCTTGAAAATCCTTCAACTTTGAATCAAATAGAAATGCCCAAAAATCTCCTTCTTGAAACCTTTTGTCCTTGATGTACTTGTCATGCCACTTAGCTCTCTGTTGCTGAACTAGACTAGTCCTTTGAACTGATTCTTGTCTGATTTCATCAAGTTCATTCAACTGCTCCAGTCTATGCTTTTGAGCTTTTGATAGATCCAACCCCAACTTGACTGCCATCTTGAAATTTTTGACTTGGAACTCAATGGGGAACAAGACTTGCTTTCCATAAACAAGTTCATAAGGTGTATGTCATGTTGTGTTCCTCTATGTAGTTCTATAGGTCCACAAGGCTTCAGGAAGCCTTTCTACCCAATCTCTTCTATGTAGATGTACAGTCTTGGTGAGGATTCCTTCAATCACTTTATTTGTAGACTCCACTTGACCATTTTCTTGTGGATGATAGGGAGTGGATTTCCTATGCTTGATCTTTTATTCTTCCATAAGCCTCTCCATCATTTTGGATGTGAATTGAGATCCCTGATCTATCACAATTTCTATTGGAACACCAAAACGAGTGAAAATATCCTCAAAAAGAAAACTAACTACTGAATTTTCGTTCGCAAAAAGTAATGCTCTGGCTTCTACCCATTTTGTGACATAATCAGTGCATACCAAAATATACTTTTTTCTGCTTGGATGGAGGATTAATAGGTCCAATAAAGTCTAAAGCCCATTTTTCAAAGGGTTTGATAAGTAACTGAGGTTGTAATGGCATCTCATTTGAGGGAGCAGGTTTCCCTACCCTTTGGTAATTGTCGCACCTTCTAACATATTCTTTTGCATCTCTGAAGATGGATGGCCAATAATATCCTAAAGAAAGGATTTTATAAGTTGTCCTCTTGTCAGCGAAGTGTCCACCACACGGTTCATCATGACATGCTTTGAGAATATCAGGCATTTCATCTTCCCTGACACACCTTCTGATCATAATATGTGGCCCTATTTTATACAATTTGTTAGAGATCCATGAATATCTTGAACTATTTTGAATAATCTTTCTTTTCTCTCTAGGAAATAAATGTGGAGGTAACTTCCCTGTAACCAAATTGTTAGCAACATCTGAAAACCAAGGAATTTGAGTAGTTACTGCAAATAGATATTCATCAGGGAACTTATCCTCAACTGGAGAGCCTTCTTTGATATTCTGAATTCCGGACAAGAAATCAGCAACTGTGTTTTGTTTCACAGGTCTCTCTAGCACAGTAAAATTGAATTCTTGCAAAAGTAAAATCCATCTTGTAACTCTGCCATTAGTAATAGGTTTATTCATCAAATATCTAATTGCAGAGTGATCTGTATGAACAAAAGTTTCATAGCCTGTTATATAATGTCTAAACTTGTTAATTGCATGAACAACAGCTAAGAACTCTTTTTCAGTCACAATATAATTCAACTCAGTGCGAGTCAAATTCTTACTTGTATAGTAAATGGCATAAGGAATCAAATATTTTTGTCCCAGATAGCTCCTAGAGCTGTATCTGAAGCCTTTGTAGAAACTATGGAACAGGAAGTTTCCCAATTTTTGGTCTTCTTTACGATAGGTGCTCTTCACAATATTCTCGTTTAAGGTTGTCAAATGCTAGTGGCAATCAGGTTTCCCACTTGAATTCACAATACTTTTGTAAGCAATTTGAACGACGTGAAGATGCTACTTTGGTAAAGTTTTCTCAGTGAACCTTCTGTCAATATCCTGTAATCCTAGAGAAAACTCCTAACATCTTTTTGGAAATTTGGAATTGGTAACTTAGAGATGACTTCAACTTTACATTTGTCTACTTTAATCCCATCTCCTGAAATGTGATGTCCTAAAACAATACCTTCCGTAAACATCATAAAGCATTTTTCATGGCTTAGTGAAAGGTTTGTTTCTTTACATCTTTTAAGGACTTTTTCCAAATTTTCCAAGGCTTCTCCAAATGTTTTACCATAGACTGTAAAATCATCCATATATACCTTTACACAATCATGTATTAGATTAGAAAAAATTCCTAGTACTGCTCTTTGGAATTTTGCGGGTGCATTGCATAATCCAAAAGGAAGCACTCGGTAGGCAAAAGTTCCCCATGGACAAGTAAATGTGGTCTTATCCTGATCCTGAGGTGCTACCTGAATTTGATTATAACCACTAAAACCATCCAAAAATGAAAAGTACTTTTTACCTGCTAATGTATCTAATACCTAATCTATAAAGGGCAAAGGAAAGTGATATTTCAAGGTTGCTTTATTCAATTCTCTATAATCAATGCACACCTTCCATTTACCATTCTTTTTAGGCACAATTACCAAAGGAGAAACCCATTGGCTATCTGCGATTGGGTAAATGAATTTTACATTGAGTAGTTTTTTGAGCTCTTATTTCACAATCTCCCTAAGATTTGGATTCATTCTTCTCTGAGGTTGTCTAATTGGTCTACTATTTTCCTCAATATATATATGATGGATACAAGTCTTAGGGTCAATACCTTTCATGTTAGTGTACTCCCGTGCAAATGCAGCAGAATGTTTTTGTAAGATCT
>APFE031662927.1:184341-241078 GCA_000404065.3 Pinus taeda | reverse complement strand
AAGAACAAAGATTAAGTTGGTGGAGAAGAATGATTCTTCTTCACCAACTTCATTTCAGAATTATTTTGAAAGATCTTGATAAACTCCTCCTTTGAGATTGGCTTTTGACAAATCTTCAACCTATGACCATTCACAAGGAGAGGAGTTTGATGCTCATCTATGGTTCTGATTCTAATCGCTCCATTACTGAAAATTTTTTCAATATCATATTTCCCAAGCCAATGAGTTTGAAATTTACCTTGAAAATCCTTGAACTTTGAATCAAATAGCAATGCCCAATCTCCCTCTTGAAACCTTTTGTCCTTGATGTACTTGTCATGCCACTTAGCTCTCTGTCGCTGAGCTAGACCAGTCCTTTGAACTGCTTCTTGTATGATTTCATCAAGTTCATTCAACTGCTCCAGTCTATGCTTTTGAGCTACTTGATAGATCCATCCCCAACTTAACTGCCATCTTGAAAGTTTTAACTTGGAACTCAATGGGGAACAAGACTTGCTTTCCATAAACAAGTTCATAAGGTGTATGTCCCATTGTATTCTTCCATGTAGTTCTATAGGTCCACAAGGCTTCAAGAAGCCTTTCTACCCAATCTCTTCTATGTAGATGCACAATCTTGGTGAGGATTCCTTCAATCACTTTATTTGTAGACTCCACTTGACCATTTGCTTGTGGATGATAGGGAGTGGATTTCCTATGCTTGATCTTGTACTCTTTCATAAGCCTTTCCATCATTTTGGATGTGAATTGAGATCCCTGATTTGTCACAATTTCTCTTGGAACACCAAAGCGAGTAAAAATATCCTCAAAAAGAAAACTAACTACTGTCTTTTTGTTAGCAAAAAGTAATGATATGGCTTCTACCCATTTGGTGACATAATCAGTACATACCAATATATACTTTTTCTTCTTGATGGAGGATTAATAGGTCCAATAAAGTCTAACACCCATTTTTCAAAGGGTTCGATAAGTACCTAAGGTTGTAATGGAATCTCATTTGAGGGAGCATGTTTCCTTACCCTTTGGTAGTTGTCGCACATTCTGACATATTCTTTTGCATCTTTGAAGATGGATGGCCAATAATATCCTAAAGAAAGGATTTTATAGGCTGTCCTCCTGTCAGCAAAGTGTCCACCACACGGCTCATCATGACATGCTTTGAGAATATCAGGCATTTCATCTTCCCTGACACATCTTCTGATCATAAGATCTGGCCCTGTTTTATACAATTCGTTAGAGATCCATGAATATCGTGAACTATTTTGAATAATCATTCTTTTCTCTCTAGGAAATAAATGTGAAGGTAACTCCCCTGTATCCAAATAGTTAGCAATATCTGCAAACCAAGGAGTTTGAGTAGTTATTGCAAATAGATATTCATTAGGGAACTTATCCTCAACCGGAGAGTCTTCTTTGATATTCTGAATCCTGGACAAGAAATCAACTACTGTGTTTTGTTTTCCAGGTCTATCTAGCACAATAATATTGAATTCTTGCAGAAGTAAAAGCTATCTTGTAACTTTACCATTAGTAATAGATTTATTCATCAAATATCTAATTGCAGAGTGATCTGTATGAACAAAAGTTTCATAGCCTGTTATATAATGTCTAAACTTGTTAATTGCATGAACAACAGCTAAGAACTCTTTTTCAGTCACAATATAATTCAACTCAGTGCGAGTCAAATTCTTACTTGTATAGTAAATGGCATAAGGAATCAAATATTTTTGTCCCAGTATAGCTCCTAGAGCTGTATCTGAAGCATTTGTAGAAATATGGAAAGGAAGTTTCCAATTTGGTCTTCTTAAGATAGGTGCTTCAAATATTTTTGTTTTTAAGGTTTCAAATGCTAGTTGGCAATCAGGTTTCCACTTGAATTCACAATATTTTGTAAGCAATTTGAAGAGTGAAGATGCTACTTTGGTAAAGTTTTCTATGAACCTTCTGTAATATCCTGTAAATCCTAGAAAACTCCTAACATCTTTTTGGAAATTTGGAATTGGTAACTTAGAGATGACTTCAACTTTACATTTGTCTACTTTAATCCCATCTCCTGAAATGTGATGTCCTAAAACAATACCTTCCGTAAACATCATAAAGCATTTTTCATGGCTTAGTGAAAGGTTTGTTTCTTTACATCTTTTAAGGACTTTTTCCAAATTTTCCAAGGCTTCTCCAAATGTTTTACCATAGACTGTAAAATCATCCATATATACCTTTACACAATCATGTATTAGATTAGAAAAAATTCCTAGTACTGCTCTTTGGAATTTTGCGGGTGCATTGCATAATCCAAAAGGAAGCACTCGGTAGGCAAAAGTTCCCCATGGACAAGTAAATGTGGTCTTATCCTGATCCTGAGGTGCTACCTGAATTTGATTATAACCACTAAAACCATCCAAAAATGAAAAGTACTTTTTACCTGCTAATGTATCTAATACCTAATCTATAAAGGGCAAAGGAAAGTGATATTTCAAGGTTGCTTTATTCAATTCTCTATAATCAATGCACACCTTCCATTTACCATTCTTTTTAGGCACAATTACCAAAGGAGAAACCCATTGGCTATCTGCGATTGGGTAAATGAATTTTACATTGAGTAGTTTTTTGAGCTCTTATTTCACAATCTCCCTAAGATTTGGATTCATTCTTCTCTGAGGTTGTCTAATTGGTCTACTATTTTCCTCAATATATATATGATGGATACAAGTCTTAGGGTCAATACCTTTCATGTTAGTGTACTCCCGTGCAAATGCAGCAGAATGTTTTTGTAAGATCTTGGTTAGCTCCTCTTGTTGTAATTTTTCCAAGTTTTTGTTTATGTTCAATGTTCTACCTGGAAAATTTTGAATTATAGAGCTACCAAACTCTTCCATAGAATAGAGAGACATCTGCCTAGATGACAAGTATTCAACATTAGATTTTACCTGAAATTGTGCATGATCATATTCTAAAGATGTTTCAAAATTTTCCAATGTGTTCAAAATTTGACTATCCTCACTAATTTCTGATATAGTAAAGATAGGTTGTATAACATCTTCATCATCGATTCATTCCCTGTCATCTATTTCTATGATTGCTTTTGTTGGAGGATACAAAATAAATTTATTTGTTGAACTACCATCAGAAATGTACATGTCACCAGATCTACAACTAATAAAAGCATCAGTTGTGGCCAACCAAGGTCTTCCTAAGATAAGTGGGTGTCCTCCTAGATTATTCTTGGGAGTTAAAATCATGAAATCAACAAGATATTCCCAAGAATCTAAGGAGATTGAAATGTCTTCTAGCACACTATCTGGTTTGATTACTGATCTATCTGCAAATTGCAATAAGGTAGGTGTGTAAAGAAGATTATGAAGTTTAAGTTGTTCCATAGTCTGTCTAGTCATAATGTTTATTGCTGCCCCTAAGTCAATCAATGTGTTTGGAATTTCAATCCCATTTATGTGTGTCTTGACAATTGGACTTCCTAGATCCACATATTCCTGCATGGCAATCTTTCCCATCATGTTATCTGTTATTTTTCCTACCAGGTGAATTCTTTTTATGTCTCTTGGTTTTCTTCCTAGTCTTTTGATGCTTAACTCCTTTATTGTTTTTGCTAGAATAGGAATTTCTCGAATGGCTTGTAACAAAGGAATCTTGATACAAACATTCTTTAATTCATCTAGGAAGTCATAATTGGGCAACAAGATCTGTTTTTCCACTCCTCTATCAATTTGCAATCTCTCAGGAAAAGGAGGTGTAGAAGTAGATGCATGTTGCTCAATCACAAGAGTTGTGTTTATTGACTCTTTTTGTTTTTTTTTTTTTAATGTTTTGGTTTTGAAGGGATGTTCCCTCAAAACTTTTATTGACTTTCAAAGAATCTTCCTCAGAAGCTTCTTGTTCTTGAATATCTATAGAAGGTTTTTCCTTTTCTAATATCTTACCAGATCTAAGTTGAACATCATTAAGATCTAGAGGAACAATCATGTAAGTAGGAAATTGTTGTCCTTCTACCATGTAAGCATTTTGAGGGCTTTTATTGTTGGGTTTTTGTAATGCTTGGGCTGGCAGTTGATTTGGATTTTGTTAAAATGGAAGTAAGAGTTGAGGATTTTGACTTTGTTGTGGAGGTTGTTGTGGAAATGGCAATGAAAGGTGAGGACTTTGATTTGGAAGTTGTGATTGTTGATTTTGCTATTGATTTTGTGGGGGAGGATAGCTCTAATAAGATGGAGGATATTGATAATATTGAGCAAATCTCCCATAAGGATTTTGTACCCCTTGTGCCCATGGTTGAGATTGATACTGATTTTGAGGTTGAGGCCAAGGTTGCTGCCAAGAATTCCAGTTTGGTGGGGGGCTGAAAATTCATTGGATTGTTAAATCCTTGATTTTGCAGCCCTTGCCAAGGTCTTCTTGCAACAAAACGAAGAGGTTCTACAGAATTTGGGACTACTTCCTCTTGAAAGACAACCTTAAGACATGGGATTGAAGGACAACCCTTGGTCTCATAATTTTCTGAACAAATCATACAAGTTTCTACAATTTTTACATCTAAAGGGCATTCCCTTAGAGCATGTTTCTTTCTGCATTTTGGACAAAAGATGTCTAAAGCATCAGCTTCTGTTTTCTGCTTGTTTTGGATTTTGAGGGTGTCTAGCTACTCACTAAGGCTCCCTAAAATATCAGTTTTGAACTCATCAAGCATATTGCTAATTTTTGCCCTACTTACAGATCCTGTCGCAGATTTGTTTGCTCTAATAAGAGAAGGATCTCTTGGTCCTTTCCCAGTTTTAGATTTCCCTCTTGAGAGATGGACACATAGTTCTACTATGTCACTCAATGAAAGTTGAGAGATGTCTCCCTTCCCCATCATGTTTAGGATATCTATCCATTCATCTCTAATGGCTTTCAAAAAAAGATATTTCAAGGTCTCTTCATCTAAATTGTTCATTTTTGCTCTTTTCAAATTGTGGTTAAACCTCTCAAGCAAATCCTCTAAGTTTTCATCTTCCTTTTGCATCATTTTGAATACCTCATCCTTATGATTGGTAGGCATATATTAATCCAAGTATCTATCCAAAAAATCTTGCCTCATATCATTCCAAGTTCTAATGGATTGAGTGACTAATCCCATAAACCATTTCAGAGCAGCCCCTTTTAGTGTTGAAGGGAACAATTTGAGTTTTTGAGAGTGTTCTAGATAGTCATAAGTTCAGCATAAGACTTCAAACTCAAACAGAAATGTTTCAGGATCTTGACTTCTCAACCCATATAAGTTTGGGAGGACAGATGGTGAAATGTTTTTCATTGTTGTATGTGTTTCCTCATCTACTATAGGGAATCAAAATGATTTATCTTCTTCCCTATTTCCTCTGCCTCCTCCATTATTACCTCTACCTCCTCCTCCAAATAGTGAAAATTCTCCATCTTGCTCTTCTTCTACCATGATAGTTTCCTCAAAATCTTCTGGTTCTTCTATTAATGGCTGATGAGAGAGATTTTCTACTTCTTCTTCTCTAGGTATTCCTACTTCTTCAACTACAATAGGCTCCCCTATAGAGGTGAAAAAGGGTTCCTCTCCTAGGTCTGGTTTAGTAGATGAAGTGGGAGAGTCTTCTCACTGAGTTGTTGCCCCTTGATTTCCAGGAATCCTAAGGCTGGGAGTATGAATCTAGGATGGAGGTGTGTCCTTTCTAACTCTTGGTGGAGTAGTTGGAGTTGTGACAATCGAACTTCTGCCCCTAGCTATAAATCTACCCCTAGAATCTCTTTCTCTATGCATGTCATTGTTTTGTTTTGTTGTTTTTGATGATTTTTTTTTTAGTTGGAATAACAATTCTTTTTCTGATCCTCTAGATCACACAAAGTGCAAGAGGATAGCATACTCAATAAATTATTAAAAAAAAATATATATGAATGTAAGAGATAGGCTACCTAGTTACACTTCCCCAGCAACGTCGCCAAAATGTTTAGTCAATTTAGTGTCCTAAATTGCTACATAAATTATCAATCTGAGTGTCGTAAACTAATGAAGTGTATTGCACTATATGTGCTAAATAACCCTTTCTTACCTCACTATTTTCAAGTTTATGTTTGTTTTGGGGTTTTGTTCTTTTGATTCCTAAAGTTCTGCAATGTAGTTAAAATCTTAATCTATTGCTGCTAAGAACCTAGAAGAATGAAGTGAGAGTCTAAAAGTGCTTTTTAGGCCAAGTTTGGAAGTGAGGTTTTCAAAACAAGAAAATGAAGAACAAAGCTTATCTTCTTGCTATTGTAATGGTTTCCAAAACATGAGCTGAAAGGACTCTTAAAACTGTTATCTACTTAATTATAAAACCAAAACTTAAGTGAGAAAATGGAATTGCAGTTATCTATAACAAATCGAGAATGAAATACTGGAAACAAAAATACTTCTATTGTCTAATCTACTTGCAAATTTAAAGCTCAGTGAACCACTGAATATGGAACTGCAACTATACTAAGGAAAAGAAACAAAAATGAAACTACAGCTATTCTATTTATGAAAGCAAAACTAAAGGAAGTATTATTATCACGCTGCTATATAATTTAGGGATAATTGACTCCTTGTGATAGCAGCATTTGAGAGATTCCATTCTTCATCATTCTAAAAGAAGTAAACATGAAAATGCAAGAAAAAACTCAATCATTAGTAAAACATTTCACCACTTAGTCTTAGGTTCAACCATCGACGAAGGGCTTTTGGAAATATCTATTTAAATCATGAGTTGCTAAATTGATAAGAAAATGGTATTAAGCTATATAACTATAAACTAATGAACAACAATAAATCTCATTCATAAACACAACATTTCACCATTTAGTTTGAGGATAAACCATCAACGAAAAGCTTTGGAAACATCCATTTATGTAATGAGTGACTATTCTAATAAGCAAAGGCATGAACCAACTTAAATTTAAAACTAAGAACTAAGGAACAGTAGAAGAAATAAGTCCAATGATGCTACTGTAAACAATTTAAAAACTACAGTTAAGAAGCTAGAGAGTAAGGGAAACCAAAGAACTACTTCTACGTTGGAATGCAACTATCTAAGTTAGTGGAAACAAATGACACAAGTTGTAACAAACATAGTGTTAGAAACGATTATGAACACAATAAAAAAAACACAGTAAATGTACAGCTGAACGAAGAAAGACGACAAATGAAAATGTATAGAAATGAAAAGTAACCTTGACCATGCAAGGGCCCTCTACAAGGTCTAGGACTAGCAACACAGAATCACTTCACACGCTTCAGGTATCCATAAATAAAAACAGAGTTTTTATATTTAAAAACAGAGCACTGTGTGTCTCAAGCTACAAGAGGAAATTGCACTATTACATCAACCAAAAACATTAACTAGTTCTACATTCCAAACGCCAATATTTATAGGAAAAATACATAAATGTTTTAAGAGAGAAGTCTTCTACAGCAAACACGTAAACAGGTGGTGTATTCGGAAATTTAGTCTTTCGTTGGCTTGAAAAGTAAATCTCTGAATAGTAGTTGTTGGATACTAGTTATGCAGGTGGAAAACGACATCCTTAGCTTTAGGAGCCTACCTTGGATTCATTTACGAAGAAATGTGCAAAAGCAAGGTTCTAGTTGTTTTAGGTCTCTTCCGTTGACTCCCCTTTGACCAGGGTCTTTCTCATCGACTTTGATCAAATGGATAGGACACCATCCATGTACTGACATTTTCCCAGCTACCCATATGGTTCGTTTCTTCTCTCAACACTTGTGACCTAGAAAAGTATGGAGATGGCTACGAAACAGTCGGTTAGCTGCAAAATGTGGCTATGTTCCATAGCTAAAAAACAAAAACCTATCCAAATAACACAAATAACAATATAATTTGAAAATCACTGAAATTTACTCTTGAAGGCAACATGCAATGGCTTTTGAAGGTTTAGGATGTATTGTCATGGGAAAGCAAAGGAAGAAGGATGAAGAAATTGCTTAAGAAAGAGGCAGTTTTGGAACTCAACAGCTGCACAGACAGCAACAAAACAGAAACATGACGTAGCAGTAGCAACAGCGTAGGAGGCAGCCAAGAAGGCGCGTGAGGGCCAAAAGTCGCCTTCGCATGGGCAAGAAGCAGAGGAAGAGGAGGGAGGCATGGACCCACAAACCGCGTCAACATAGTTGAAGCGCTAGCACCCAAGTGAGTGGATGGGGCTGCGCAAGAAGGTCAAGGCATCAAAGTTGTCTATTGACCTGATCACCCTTACTGAGGGTGATCTGCACGACATCGGTGAGACAGTGCGCGATGTCACCTCCGAGGCCCTCAAGAATTTTGCACAAGAGAACCAGATTGTGTTGGGGGCCCCCAGAGCACAGCTGCAAGAGTTGCAGGTGCACACTTCTCAAGCTGGTACCCTCTCGACCAGCCTCGTAGTAGGGACAACTGCAGTAGAGCAAACGTTGCGCGCTTGGACGAAAAATACAATAGTGTTGTCGGAAGGGGCACTAGTGACAATAAATGAGGTCGATAGGTCTACGATTAGCGCACTGAAGGGTATTGGGATCAACATGGCTGCACTCCCGCGAGAGATGTTATACTTCATATAAGATGGGATTACTGCAGAATTGCAGTCTAGGGAGAGCCACGTGCTACAAGTACTAAGCGAGCAAAAGATCAACATGGAGCAGTTGAGCTTGCATCGTGACAAAGTGGTGTCGCAGAATCAGTAGCTGGTATAGGTACTAAAAGAAGCCTGTCAAAGCGTCCCTAAGCTGGCCATCCCAGCAGGCACACCAGCAAAGGCGCGCATCCACAGGCTAGTAGCAGGGGTGCGCGAGGTGCGAGAAGAAGTGACTAAGGTTTAGCTCTAGATCGCAGAGCTGCGATTGAAGGTGCATCCGCCCACCCCTCCAAAAGTAAGAGAATAGTGCGCCAACACTATTACAGCAAGATTAGACGAGATCAGCAGTGCAGTGAGAGACTACACCAGAATGTTGGAGGAGTCTTTTGAGGTCCTCACAAATCTGCAAGAGGACCCCAACATCTAGCGCTTAGAGATAGAGGTGCATGAACTCTAGCAACAGTATGACAGCGTCAAAGGAACTATGCAGATGGTGGCCCTCACCCAGAGGCTCGCGCAGATGCAACAGGCCAAAGCACTGAAAGAACAGGTGGACACAGCACAGCACAAAGATGTGTTCCTAAAGGCACGCGTCTAACTTTGGATCGATGAGGCCTTCACCATCACCGCAATAATTGAAGGCAAGCTCGCACAAATGCTCGGGACGTAGGAATAGGTCCAGGGAAGCAGTTCTAACACTGTAGTCTCGAAACAATGCGTACAGGAGATCCAGCAGGCAGCCACTCAATGCGTGCCAACCTTGCAGTGGTTCGAACATAGTTGGAGGGACTCCACGTGAAGATCTTCACACCAACAGAGTGACTCGAGGGCAAGTCACGATGTTTGTATTGGGGCCCTGTTGGGCATGGAGTCCCCCCAAGGCATGTTTTGGGGCTTAAAGCCCAAATTTTGACCAAGTCCATTGTAAAGACTTCGCGATTTATGGGCGTAGAGCAAGAAGTCATAATAGAGTCACAGGGTTGTCCACCCTTGTTTTTGTAATGTAATGTTGGCTTGATAGACCTACCCATGGGCCGCAGACCATGGGATTGTATAAATAGAGTGAGGCACTAAGTGTAGAAGATAATGAATAGATAATAGAAGAATACAAGCATGATGAGTCTAAGAGATTGAGTCGAAGTGTGTATTTGGGTCATAGAGTAGGAGAAGGCTCTACACCTGAGTGCACAGAGGCCTAGTAGTTTGAAACTGAGTGCGCAAGGCAAGTCGAGTCTGTAACCATTGGAAGCATCAATAAAGAGAAGTTTTATCATATTTTTGTGTATCATTTCCTGTTTAATGTATTATTGGGTATATATTGCAAGTGTATTGTTTATTTGTTGCTCGAACTCATATGAATGTATTGTATAAATAAATATAATGTAAGGCATCCAATTACGCGAAGATAACTAACTGGTGTAGGAAGATAAGTAAGATCTCAAGTGAAACTTAGGGAAATAGTGGAGAGTGTTGCTCGAGCAGTGCGAAAGCCCCATAGCCCCTAGGCATGGCTACGCGAAGGCAAGTCTATTAGGGTAGGGAAGGGCGCAAAGTAGCTTGCACGAAGGGACTAATAGTTGGACCAATTCAACCCCTCAGGCATCTCTAGGGTGCAGAAACCTGGTTCCAGCACTCCCCATACTACTTCAGGTGAGACCTCAGTCTGTGATCCATGGACTATTGCCAAAAGGGCCAGTAGTACAAGGATTTGTTTGGCTAATTAACTCCAAACATGGTTCAGGCCCCAACAAGCCAACATCTGATCTAAAATCTGAAGATCTAAATGAATATTATGCTTCAACAATTAGATCTACTCATTCTACTGCCATTAGCATTGATACACTAAAGCATTTATGCTCTCAACTAATTCTTAAGCATACTCACACTATGTAGCCTTCTCTTCCTCACATACACACACCATCAACCATCACCCAGCTCCAAAGTGAAGTATATAAAATACGTTGGGAGAAGTTCACCTTAAACGTGGGATCAAGAGTGCATACATTTGACAAAACCAATCCACTAATGGCACTACTTGTGCACTAAAGGTCTTCACATCATTGGAGGACCTTTTCAAACCACTGTCGACCATTACAACTTAATCTAGAAGTTTTTGGGAATTTCCATTTCAGATTTCATCTGATTTGCGCAAGGAATGAGGAGAAAAACTCACTTTAAGCCACAGTCGCAAGCACAACGCTAGCTAATCTCGACAACAGTTGCATGGATAAGCCTTGACCCCAGTGACTGGAGCCTTTCAACCTCATTCATAAGCTTGCGTGGGAGCGATCGAGCCAAAGCATAAGGAAAATCAATGAACCTCTAGTTTAGAACCTATGCCAACCTCCAAACCTCTTCCAAATCATTTGATACCTCTGCAAATGGGTCAAACTTATATCCTAAGTTCCACTACCAAATTGACCTAAAGGGCCAACAAACAAGGTTGTAAATAGTGCAAACAAGTCCTCCACTCTCCAAAAAACATATACACAAGTTGCAACACCTCTGACAGACATGAAACACACTGTATCACATCCTCATCATCATCATAAGATCAAACCATCACTTCAACAAGTCATCCTCCTGAGCATAAGTATGAAGACCTAGTATGCCAACTCATCAAGTGTGGCAACTCAACACATGAGAAACCATCTCCAACACATGTAGCAAGAACATTTATCTGTAGCAACAACAACAAATCATCATAACATGTCCTGCAACCATGTTTACTCAGCCTCCAATTCCTGCACTAGGTTATGACATAAACATAAACACCACTAGTACAAGAACAACCATCAACCACACCAATGCCATCATCTAACCATTATGAGCATGACATCATATAGTTGACATCAATTCCAACACAACCATCCCAATGCCAACTCAACTAGCTGCAACCACACTACAAGGAAGACATCCAATTATCAGCTTGTCTACATAGCGTTGACATCAATGGCAACATGAGATAGTTGGAACAATGCACACCATAATTCCAACAACCTCTTGGAGTTTTCTTTTTCACCTATTTTTCAAACTCTCTAAACATGAAAAATAATTCGAGTTATACCTTCATTGTACTCATAAAACCATTAAACAACATAGAATTTGTCAGTCATGAAGAGACCGAACCACTCTTTCTCAAGGTTCATTAAAAATACTCAGAATAATTCATTAGAAGGATGAAATTACAGGCCAAGCATATGTTATCCTCCTCAAGATTGTAAAAAATAAAGAGGTACTAGCCAGAAATGGTTAAGAAATTAGGAAAATAGGGTATAAAACTTATTTATGGTAGCGAGTCGCTCTTGAACATGACACTCTCTCACCTCCATGATTCTTTTGGGTTAGGGAATATGCTTGCCTCTCTGTTGATCACACCTTAATAAAAGCCTTCGTGATGGGCCTTTGATTTAATGTTGCCAACTCCATAAAGTTTCATTCATATGTTCAAGAGAAGGCCGCTCTCAGATGACATATACTACAATATTATTTAGCCTTCTTTCATGATTGCCACCTGAGAACCAACTCTACATCATCATTCTATCTCAAATCTTGATACTTTTTTTGTGTCATTGATGGGGTATACATTAAGGCTCTCCTGGGATGGGTCACTTCTTGTCAACATCAGCACATTATCTAAGAAGTTAACTTAGAAACTCCCTTCAGTGCCTTTGAGCTTGCATAATGGCAGGTCTCTTCACTTTTGGCGACATTCTTTCATCATTGGCCTTTGACCAAAATATTCTATGTGGTGTTCGACTTCATCTCACTCATTCACACCTCATAGTTTGCTCTTAAGTACCTTGAGGGTCATTATCATTATCGATGGTTCCTCTCTCATTTGTTAATAACTTTCATCATTGGTTGGTAATCAGAGGGTGTCTACCATGTTCAAATTTAGCACATTTATTCACATGGTTAGACTTGTACTATCAAGTGATGAGGTAGAAGACCTCAGATATAGTTCCATTAATCCAGGTCTCAATTTTAGGATTCATGCAAGATTACAAAGTATGATGGTTATGGTCATATAGAAAGTCATCCAAGGATGGGTCCACAATATGTTATCAGGACGTGAGAATCAATTTGATCATTGTACATGTAAACCGGCTTGTATGATGAGTGTGGATATTCCTACCTCAACAACAATATCATGATGATAATGTATTGTAACATACAAATGGTGATCTCAAATATTCTATTCTTGATCATGAATTTTCACATGGTAAAGCACATCAGTTCTCAACCACTGCTTTTGACTTGTACTTTAGGGCGAAATTTGTTGCAGGTCATTTTGTTGCATCCAATCAAATGGCCTTGAGCCCAGATCAATCATCATCCATTCACACTTTGTAATCATCCCATATAGAGCCAATATCATCTCCTTTCTAGAAGTTCCAAGAATCCTAGACTATATTGGCTAAAAACCTTATTTTTCAGGATCAATGCACTTTCCTAGTTAAATAAGTGTGATGACATCAGCTTCATTAAAATAAAAATTGTTGGTCAACACAGACTTCTTTCACTACAAGTGTGATGACCCTTGAAATGAGGAAAAAATTAAATATAATTTCAAATATTCCGCTTCTAGAGGCTTCTATCATGGAAGTTTCCATTCTCTGTTAAAGATGTCCTTGAATTCCTACAAATGAGGTCTTTTCACTTATCCAATGGAGCTTATCCCCTTCTAAAGTGGATCTTACCCTATTTTAATGGATCTACAACTTCCTCATTTCTCCTATAAATGCATTACCTACTATTAAGACTGGGTTGGCTTTTAGAGACTCTTAATTATGCCCTCATGTTATTGATTTGTGCCTAGTAGTCCATAATCCATCCATGTTCTTGAGGTGTGATTGAAGGCTTGCTATTATGGAAAAGTGTTGATGGTGTTGTACCCACCAACAAAGGGGATCTCCCCGATGTGAAGTCCCAACTAGACCTCACACTGTTTGGTGTAGGAGTCCCATCCAGTATGAAGGCTCGGTTGCCATATACTTATATATCTACCTTGGCTCTAGCTATCAACACATGAGAGTGTTACATTGGTATCTTCAAACAGCAAGGTGTGTGTGTCTGTTAAGTGTATGATGTAATTGTGTTGAGGTTATCTTACTACAAAGGGGGAGAGTAAAGTGAGCCTCTAAATGAGAGGTAGTAGTACCACCCAGGAAGAGACACACATGAACCAGGAATGTTATCTAGAACCCAACGGAATAGTCCACAACGAATGCGGAAATTGTTAAATCCAAGGTGAAGGAGACAACATGTACACCACACAGTGAAGTATTCCACACGGATTTTGCAGTCGTTATAACCAAAAAAAAAAGGATGGTTTGTCAAGTATCCCGTGGAGTAGTTCACAAGGATGTGACAACGGTGATAGCCAATACACAAAGGTGGTATGTCTAGTATCTCGCAGAGTAGTCCATAGGGATGAGATAGCGGTGATAAGCAATACAGCACATCTTCAACAATGTAAGTACTAAAGTAACCAAAGTATTTAAACTATCTTAGTACAAGTTAAGTAAACATACATTAAAAATGCTTAAAGAGTAGTCTTACAATCATCTACAAAACATGTGTGAAAATGTGTTGGCCTTAACACGCTTTTGAATTAAGAAAAAGTTCGAAGACACATTTGTACACCATACATCACTAGTCGTAGTAGTGGGACATTGGAGCCACTCCTCGCTCCTCAAATAAAAGACTACAAACTCTCAAGGGTGTGTGGGAGGAGCCAAGGTGAAAAGTCCTTTCTCATAAAATGGGAGGGGTATATATAGCGAAGGGTGATGTTTGACCCTTGTGATTCTTGGGCTACCCTCATGACCGTTCAACTTCCAATGACTTTTCAACTGACAATACTCTTCAACTTCTTATGTGTGTCCATTGGACTTCACTTTACATTACATTGAGTTACAATGGATTTGGTCCATAGTGGTGATGTGGCCAAGATAGCTCATGACACAACTTGACATGACATTGTTGACATGTACTGGTTGATTATGGTGTCCATGTCAAGTTGTTGCATTGTTGAGTGATGGATGTACTCTTGGTGTTCTTTGTCTTATCCTCTGCATGGCATAGTGTTGCGGGGTCTTCGATGGTCTTGGTCTTGCATGATGGTTTAATGCATATGTTCCTTTATCTTTTTGTTTGATGTGCTTGGTATGTCCGTCTAGCTACAAGCAAGTCTTCTAGCATGTGCATTCCTTCTTCATCTTGTTCATCATCTCACCGTGATATATTAGTGTACCTATTCCTGCAATTCACTCGTGACGGGATGACATCAAATCCAAAACCTCCTAGTCTAGCATGATGCATTGTTATCATGTTCCAGGTGATAGGGAGGGAGGACAACTCATTGAGACGACACAAACTGAAACTCAGGTTGGAATGAGGAACTCTGGGAGGATAGCCTACACTATCGAGAAGAACTATGCAGTGACCACTGGGAGGTAGAATTTCACAGTCAAGGACACCAATGGCAGCTGCAAGGTGGGACCCTGAGGGGCACTTCTGCATAATTCCTAAAGGGAAGGAAAGACAGGGATGCAAGGGACATGTTGGGTAGTTCTGCGCAGTTTTCAAGAGCAAGGCATGACAAGGCTGCAAGGGACCTGTTGAGCATGACTGCACAATTTTGGAGAACAATGTAGGATATAACAAAGGGCCTAAAAGACATGTATGTGCAGTCTTTGAAGGCAGTGCAATGCAAGGCAGTGAAGGACCAGCTAGATATGGCTGCGCAGTTTTGGAGATCAGTGCAAGACAGACAGCAGAGGACCAACAGGACATGTCTTTGCAGTTTTGGAGATCAGTGTACACCCACATCTTAGTGCAGTGCATGGTTCTTCCAGAGTAGAAGGAGGCTTGATGACTGTGCTTAAGAAATATGAAGTTCAGTTTGGACATGGAGGTAGTTTTTGCGGAGTTATGGGAGGCAGACAAGTTGCTCACCTCTAAGATTGCACAATGCAACTAACTTGGAGGAAAGTCTCAAGCACTGTGCGATTCCAGGCAATAGAGCAAGGTCACTAAGGGCTGAGACTACAAATTGTAGCTCAGTCGAGATTTGGTGGAAGAGGGTTGCCCGGTTGAATAGATTTTTAGGAAAATGTCTAAGCGTTGAAATCAAGTGAACTTGTGTAGACTTGACATTGTGATCATACACTTAACATACTTCAACGACGAGACAACACATACCACCAGTACAACAACACAAAACATGCCCTCGGTGAGACTACCTTAGAGCTGAAAGCGACTAGCACGACACTTGAGATAGACCTTCGAACAACCGTTAGGACACTTGCGCGACAGTTCTTACAACTTTGTGTTTGAGTAACATAGATGCTTACATAGAGAAGACAACCTAAACACACAAAGACAAACCTTCAAACTCACAAAAACAAGATCGCAAGCATGACAAAGCAATCAATATGCCAAAAGATGATCGTTGGTCAAACAAGCAAAAGGGTGAAAATACTTCACAAGATCTCATGGGGTGAGCTCGAGTGTTTATAGCCATCAAAGAAAAAAACAAGGAAGGCTACGAAATTTGGATGTAAGCCAAAATTTTGGAGGATGTTGCAGTCACTACAACACTTGGCGACACACTGTTTGAATATCAGCTTCTCTGTTTTGGTTCATTTACAGTGCAAGGCCTTAGCCTTTTGGGGAGTATTGATTCGTTGTGTGGATCACTTCATCTTCCCCACTTACCCCATGGACAAACATGGTTCACCTTGTACCAACTCAGTTGAACACAACATAAAATTAAGCCAAATCACTGTGTTTCAAATTGAGAAGGGTAGTTTGGCTCGCGAGCTTAAGATTTTTAAAGTATAAGATTCTCATCTTTGGTGTTGCTCCGCTACCAGCGAGCCTAGACAATACCACGGTAGAGTCACACAAGAACACAAGCATTTCTCCATTGCCAGTAAGCCTGGACAGTACCTCGGTAGAGTTGCATGCTTGACCTCTTTGTGCAAGAAGCCTTTCTCTTCTTTAGCCTTATTAGTTTTTCAAAGATAATTGTGCATAGGAACTTATTTATTTTTGGGGTGGAAGAGGGATCTTGACTTATTGAGAGCAGGAGAGATTGTTCCTTCAGAGAAGCATATAAATACCTCTGATTCAGGTTTTCTCATTTAGATTTCCCCTTCTCCATTTCTACTAGTTGGATAAGCTTGAATACACCAAAGCAGAAAACCGAGTATACGCATTAGGTTTCCCAGACTGGACACGAGTTCGTGGTTTGACCAAAACTTTCCTTACAGACGGATCATATTTTTCATCAAGGCTTCATTGGCCAGAAGTTACAACCAATCACAAAGAAGACAGGAATAGGACTTGGCCAAGGGTTGCAGTGTCACAAGACTCTGTTAGGGCCTAAATCTACCTCAGGCTGAGAAAGGCAGGTCTAGGGTAACATCAAACCACGCTTAACCTGGTAGCTAGCCCTACCAGGTCAGGAGAGGGCTCTCTCCTTGTCAATCTCAGGACAATATAGCAAATGAGGCTTGAGATGACTGATATAAAGACTAATTTTAGGCTAGGTATATGCTCAGAGGAGTGTGATTGAGTTTTATGTTGGTTTGCTGGATCAAAAGTGAAAAGCAGTTTTGGGTCCGGGGAATGAACTCAGTCTTACAGATATTTCTGTGGGGTGAGGTAGGCAAATGCTTTAGTACTTTGAAATAAGTCAAATGGAGAGACTTAAGACTGGTGAGGAGTTGGAGAGGGCATGAAGGTATTAGGAATCCTCTTCAAACAATTGAAAACATGAAAAGCTAAACAAACCTTAAGGTAGAGCACTGCAAAATCAATTATTTCCACCTTTATACTTGATCCATTTAGTTAAGCTAAAAAAGAGAGAGATAATGGCACACATAAACACATGACAACTTGAATTACATAAGGAGAAACAATATTAAATCACCTTGCCACAATAATCCCACAAAATGCTGCAAACCCTAGTCTATTTCCTTGCCAAACTGCAGAGATGAATGTACAATGATGCTCAAAGATGTCACAAGAATCCAACCTTTACAAATGACTAAAAAACACATGATATAGAACTCCAAACCACCTGTGCTATCCATCAAGGGTCTAATCCATGAGAATAGGGGTGGTTTCAACCATTTCTAAACTAGGAACAAAAAGATAGGCAGTCGAACAGCTTGCCTCTAAAACCTAGGAAACTGATTCATTCAACTCCAAACCACCTACAACTGATGTATCTACCTTATCAAGTCAATTTTTATCATTTTTATATCATATTACATCAATTTACATCATGTCAGATCATGAATTTTACCATAAGAGAGAAAAAGTCAAACTAGAAGAAAACTAGGCGAAAAACAGAGTTTTTAGGCCAAATTTGACACTTTTTCATCTTGTGCGTAGCGCCACTTTTTCTATGCGTAGCACTTTTCCCAGCTGCATTTAGAGGCCTTCCCATTCACCACATTTTCTCACAGTAGGCTTTCAGGAAAGAATTTTCTATCTAATTTCTAGAACAAGTGGAATTTTTGAATTTGGTGCCCATTTGCCCCTCCAAAAGTCAGTTCTCCCAATACTGCTTCCTGTGTGGCGAAAAAGTGGCAGAGAGGGCATTTTTGAGGTGTTTTTGACCCTTTTGGTGAACCAAAACTTGTCCAAAGTTCCTAGTAATTTCTTTGTATTCATAATTTCTCATGAAGAATCCAAAAATGTAAATTTTTCCTCCAAAGGAGGTCCCTAGTAAAAGTGAGCGCCATGTGGCACTACGCACCTGTCAGAAAAACCTGTTTTTCCCTTGAAAAATTCAAAATTATCAAAAAGTTTGCCAAATTTCTTGAAATTTGGCATGAATGATCTGCATCAAGTACTATGCTAGGCCAAGGAAGCTTCATCCAACATCTTGAGTTTATCTTGGTTTTTCTTGCTCCTCAAAGTCTTCTTCAACTTGGCTTTTAGGCACCTTATCCTAGCTTTGCAAATTTTGTTTCATGCCAAATAGTGATAAGCCATGTGCCGCAACATCTTTTTCTCCTTATTGGCCTTTTCAAGCAGCTTCTCCAAGTGCATATTTTCCCTCTCTAGCCATGATTCCCAATCAGCATCAATCTCTTGCTCAAGAGGTGTCAATTTGACTTTCCTTCTTTTTGTTGCTTGCTTGTTTTCCCTTATTGTTTGCAACTCCATGGTTGTTTGCTTATCCTCCAACTGCCTGTTCCATTGCTCAAGGTAATTGATGATCCACTTAGCCCTTTCAAGGTTAAGAGCTAAGGCATGGATTTCATATTCTTACTCTTTGATGATCTCCTTGAGTCTTGAGCTTTGGGAGCCCAAATCAACATCATCATCCTGAATCAAAATGAAATCTCTCTCCTGACCTTCAAAAGGCCCTGCCTCATGCAATGGTTGTTTCCTTTTATCATGTACCTGCTCTGCTGAAGAAGAATGCAAAGCCCCTTTCACCCCAAGTGAAGACAGCATTTGCCTATTGTCTGTTGAAGGAAACGAGACCCCTTCTACCCTAGGTGGAGATAGTACTCATTTTCTAGCTGCAAATAGCCTCCTTGTCCCCTTTTCATAAGTGACATATACTGGCACCCCTGTAGCTTGAGTCTCATAAACCTCTGGTTGATTTGAAGGCTCTCCTTCCTCTTGAAACATTGATGGGGTCACTTGAGGGCTCTTGAAAACCTCATGTGAAATGAAAGTATCCCATGAAACATTCAACAAACTCAGTTGATGCAAAACAACAATCTTGATCAATGAAAAATGATAAATGATGTTGAATTGTTGATGAAGAGGTTTCCTTTGCACCAATGTAGCCATTTTCTCAATGTTTTTGCATATGAAATAGGGGAGGTTCATCATCCTCACTCTAGTGAAATGCATCAATAATCTAACATGATAGGTGTACAAGTGAGAAAATCTCCCTTCACAGCTGAAGTATTCAATAATGAGCTTCATGAATGGAGCATAAGTTTCCTGTAGGTATCTAAAAGGAAAGACCCTACTAATTTTCTTGTGATAACTAGCCTTGATATAAGGCTCATAATGCTCTTTGCTCACATGTTGTCCTTTTTTCCACTGTCCACCTACATTTGGAATCCCTGTTGCTTCAACTATAGTTTCAGGTGTCAAAGTGAAGGAAACACTTGCTTAGTTCTCCTGGCCATTGTGAAGATGAAGGACAACTAGTCTAGCAAGTTCATGGTGGTATTTCACCCTCTCCACCATCTCACAAAACTGGTAGCAAGACTGATGTTTGAAACATGTTACTACAAGGGGACAAGCCAATAATTCTGTAAGTGTAGTGGGCTCCTCCCATATATGTTTTCCTCCCTTATGTGGTTTTCTTGGTGCATGAATCTCTTGGGAGGAATCACTCACTATTTCCTCATCCCTTTCATAAGCTTAATCTATTTCCATATTTTCCATTGTATGGTGCAAAATGATGAGTATGAAGAGATTTTATTTCAAGAAAAGGTGGTTGTTGTTTTCTTCTTTGGGATTTTGATGAATGGGACTGATGAGTGGAAGGTTTTGAATGCTTGTTGTAGGGTTATTAGGGAATGATAGGGTTTTGGGAATGAATATCAGGGTTTGGGGAAAAGTGGGCTTAAGTGTTAGGGTTTTAGGGTTTGGGGATAGAGGATAGGATAAATGTCAATGAAAGAGGGAAAGGGGAAGAAAATGTAAGGAAATGTAGTGAAGGGAAAATTATGCAAAGGAGTGGACTAACAGCAAGAATGACAAAAAACTGCAAACCCTAGGCAGTTTTGCAATATAACTATGCAGCAAATTATGGTTTGAATTATCACCTTTCAAAACACCATCAAGGATGAGTAAATCTCCATCCGGGGAATGAACTCAGTCTTGCAGAGATTTCTGTGGGGCGAGGTAGCAAATGCTTTAGTACTTTGAAATAAGTCAAATGGAGAGTCTTAAGACTGGTGAGGAGTTGGATAGGGCATGAAAGTATCAGAATCCTTTTCAAACAGTTGAAAACATGAAAAGCTAAACAAACCCTAAGGTAGAGCACTGCAAAATCAATGATTTCCACCTTTATACTTGATTCATTTAGTTAAGCTGAAAAAGAGAGAGATAAGGGCACACATAAACACATGATAACTTGAATTACAGAAGTAAAAACAATACTAAATCACCTTGTGACAAGAATCCCACAAAATGCTGCAAACCCTGGTCTATTTCCTTGCCAAATTGCAGAGATGAATGTATAATGATGCTTAAAGCTTTCACAAGAGTCCAACCTTTACAAATGACTGAAAAAACACATGATATAGACCTCCAAACCACTTGTGCTATCCATCAGGGGTTGAATCCATGAGAAGAGGGGTGGTTTCAACCATTTCTAAACTAGGAACACAAAAATAGGCAGTGGAACAGCTTGCCTCTAAAACCTAGGAAACTGATTCATTCAACTCCAAACCACCTACAACTGATGTATCTACCTTATCAAGTCAATTTTTATCATTTTTACATCATATTAAATCAATTTACATCATGTCAGCTCATGAATTTGACCATAAGAGAGAAAAAGTCAAACTAGAAGAAAACTAGGCGAAAAACAGACTTTTTAGGAAAAATTGACACTTTTTCATCCTGTGTGTAGCGCCACTTTTTTGTGTGTAGCGCTTTTTCCCAACTGCATTTGGAGGCCTTCCCCTTCACCAAATTTGCTCCAAGTAGACTTGTTGGAAATATCTGTCTGTCTACTTTCTAGGACAAGTGTAATTTTTGAATTTGGTCCCCATTTTCCCTCCAAAAATCAGTTCTCCCAACACTGCTTCGTGTGTGGCCAAAAAGTGGCAGAGAGGGCATTTTTGAGGTGTTTTTGACCCTTTTGGTGACCCAAAACTTGTCCAAAGTTCCTAGTAATTTCTGGGTTTTCATTATTTTTCATGAGGAATCCCAAAACGCAAATTTTTCCTTCAAAGGAGGTCCCTAGAAAAAGCGAGCGCCAAGTGGCGCTACGCACTTGCCAAAAAAACCTGTTTTTTCCTTGAAAAATTCAAAATTGTCAAAATGAGTGATTTGTATCAAGTACTATGCTAGGTCAAGGAAGCTTCAGCCAAGATCTTAAGTTTATCTTGGTCTTTCTTGCTCCTCAAAGTCTTCTGCAACTTGGCTTTTAGGCACCTTATCCTAGCTTTGCAAATTTTGTTTCGTGCCAAATAGTGATAAGCCATGTGCCGCAACATCTTTTTCTCCTTATTGGCCTTTTCAAGCAGCTTCTCCAAGTGCATATTTTCCCTCTCTAGCCATGATTCTGTTGCTTGCTTGTTTTCCTTTATGGTTTGCAGCTCCATGATCGTATGCTTATCCTCCAACTGCTTGTTTCGTTGCTCAAGGTAATTGATGATCCACTTAGCCCTTTCAAGGTTAAGAGCTAAGGCATGGATGTCAGATTCTTTCTCTTTGATGATCTCCTTGAGTCTTGAGCTTTGGGAGCCCAAATCAGCATCATCATCCTAAATCAAAATGAAATCTCTCTCCTGACCTTCAAAAGGCCCTACCTCATGCAATGGTTGTTTCCCTTTATCCTGTACCTAGTCTACTGAAGAAGAAGGCAAAGCCCCTTTCACCTCGGGTGAAGAGAGCATTTGTCTGCTATCTGGTGAAGGAGATGAGACCCCTTCCACCCTATGTGGAGATAGTACTTGTTTTGCAGCTGCAAATAGCCTCCATGTCCCCTTTTCATAAGTGACATATATTGGCACCCCTGTAGCTTGAGTCTCATGAACCTCTGGTTGATTTGAAGTCTCTCCTTCCTCTTGAAACACTGATGGGGTCATTTGAGGGCTCGTGAAAACCTCATGTGAAATTAAAGTATCCCATGAAACATTCAACAAACTCAATTGATGCAAAACAACAATCTTGATCAATGAAAAATGATAAATGTTGTTGAACTGTTGATGAAGAGGTTTCCTTTGCACCAATGTATCCATTTTCTCAATGTTTCTGCATATGAAATAGGGGAGGTTCATCATCCTCACTCTAGTGAAATGCATCAATAATCTAACACGATAGGTGTACAAGTAAGAAAATCTCCCTTCACAGTTGAAGTATTTGATAATGAGTTTCATGAATGGAGCATAAGTGTCCTGTAGGTATCTGAAAGAAAAGACCCTACTAATTTGCTTGTGATAACTAGCCTTGATGTAAGGCTCATAATGCTCTTTTCTCACATGCTGCCCTTTGTTCCACTGTTCACTACATTTGGAATCCCTGTTGCTTCAACCATAGTTTCAGGTGTTAAAGTAAAGGAAACACCTGCTAAGTTCACCTGGCCATTGTGAAGATGAAGGACAAATAGTTTAGCCAGTTCATGGTGGTATTTCACCCTCTCCACCATCTCACAAAACCGGTAGCAAGACTGATGTTTGAAACATGTTACTACAAGGGGACAAGCCAATAATTCTGTAAGTGTAGTGGGCTCCTCTCGGATGTGTTTTCCTCCCTTATGTGGTTTTCTTGGTACATGAATTTCTTGGGAGTAATCACTCACTGTTTCCTCATCCCTTTCATAAGTTGAATATGTTTCCATATTTGCCACTATATGGTGCAAAATGATGAGCATGAAGATATTTTATTTCAAGAAAAGGAGACTGTTGTTTTCTTCCTTGGGACTTTGATGAATGGGACTGATGAGTGGAAGGTTTTGAATACTTGTTTTAGGGTTATTAGGGAATGATAGGGTTTTGGGAATGAATATTAGGGTTTGGGGAAAAGTGGGATTAAGTGTTAGGGTTTTAGGGTTTGGGGATAGAGGGTAGGATAAATGTCAATTAAAGAGGGAAAGGGGAAGAAAATGTAAGGAAATGTAGTGAAGGGAAAATTATGCAAAGGAGAGGACTAACATCAAGAATGACAAAAAAATGCAAACCCTAGGTAGTTTTGCAATATAACTATGCAGCAAATTAGGGTTTGAATTATCACCTTTCAAAACACCACCAAGGATGAGTAAATCTTTTTGTATGGCAAATGGATGGGTTTACTTACTTGAAGGGATGGTATTAGCGAAATATGGAGCTTAGAAGGTCGATTTGCAAGAGTTGTTGGCTTGGAAGACTGGTGCACCACGCCAACGCCCAGGTGCGCCATGCATAACAGGTGCATCGCGCCAGTTCAATCTGCAGTGTAATTTCTATGCCTGGTGCGCCGCACTGAGTAGGTGCACCGCGCCTATGCCTAGGTGCACCACGCCAAGAGAAAACTCTAAACTCTGCTGCAAATTTCCTCTATTTGCCTCAAAACGTGATTTTCACATTTTGCTCTCTCTCACTTGTGAAAATAAAGTTTTCAAATGCCAAAGATAACTTTATATACACCTTAGCTTTTAATTTTTCATTTGAAAAAAACCCATTTTTCTAAAGTTCCCCTTCACTTTGTTCTTTAAAAACTCTGTTTTGCAGTTTGGCTCTCTTTTTGTTATTTGATGGACTAATGCTTGGATTTTCTTGTTTCTTTTGCAAGAGCTGGAGTGTAGGAGTTTGGCAAGATGACCCAGGGCTGCATTTCTAAACTTATTACATATAGGAAAATTAAAATTACATGAAATTTTTATACATAGAACATAAAACTCTGTTTTTCCTCAAAGCAGGGTTTTGAGGAAAAACTCAATTACTGAGTATATCATTATTGAAATTTTGATGTTGAGACCTTATTAGACCTCCTCTTGTGCCTACTAACTATTATTGAGCTTTTTCATGACTATGGTGACAAACCCTAGACCTAATGAGACCTGGAAACCCTAAAATGACTTCTGTAAATGAAATGAAATAAAAATGACAGCAGATGACTTGTGCATGTTAAAATAGGCCAGCAAATGAAAGGCATGAGGGAAAATGACAAAGAACCACTACCATCAAATAATCCATGACCTAATGGAGTGCAGCTGATCGGATGAGACACCTAATATGCATGCAAAAAGAGAAATTTTGATCATTGATGGAGGGATGAAGATACCGACACTAACAGACTCTTTGAACATCGGCCACATACACATTCAGAAGCCAGGACACAGGTCCAGGCACAACACTTATTCGCGTAGTGAAAGAAAAAGATAAATCAACTTGAAAGGGAAAACAAGACGAGAGTAAATAAGTACATAACATGGAAACCAAACTAGAAGACAAGAAAGAAAAATGACTAAGGCAAAAGTAATGTAAAACCAGAATAAGAAAAACATGACAAACTACCAGAGCAAGATGATTGCAAGGAAGGGAAAAATGAGATGCAGCTAATCCTACTCCTATCCTAACAGCTAAACAATCAAGGTTACGTGAAATGAAACTTCCAGTGAAGCCACCATTGTCTCTCCCGACCTATATTCACAAAGATACAAACTATTAAAACAGATAAAAAGTAGTGTGCAACAGAAATTACAAAAACTTGAAAAACTTGCACACGGGAAGGAAGGTCTTGCCTGTGGGCAAAAATATGTGTCACAACCACCCAATACACATGCTTACCTCTTTGATGGATACCACTTTCCAACGAACCTCAGAAGCTTCTTGTAAGTGCATCTTCATCTACACCGAGCTTCTCAACAAGCGTGAGGAAGGATTGAAGCTTGTTGCCTGCAACATGGCTTTCCAAGTAAGATTGTTCCAGCCATTCAGTGATTAGATCGTGAAATTCATAATGGTTGTTTGGACAGTCTTGCGATCTGTGACAAGGTGAATTCTCGATTTGATAGACGGGATCACGATGGGAATCTTGTAAGGAAAATTAAATCTGATCATTCTCAACAATCATGCCAAGACAGTGAGAACCTACCATAATCATTAGCGTAGACTGAAGTGCCTCACCTACTTGACAGAAATATGAAGATAAAGATGCTAAATAATGAAGATCAGAGAGCACACAGCAACTATCATCGGATGTGTTTTTGGGAAAATGATAAGCTAAATGAGAGACACCAAAGATAGAGGAATAATCAAATGAGATGGTTGGAACACCAAATTCCCAGTTTGAAATGAACAAATAAAAATCCATTTGAACAATCTTGTGAACGCTCTGAACAATGGAACTAAGTTCGTTGTGAAATAGATAAGATGGCCAAATTTATAGTGCAAGGTTCCCAAGAATGAAGAGGGGAATTCGATAAGTATGATTGTGGGCAAAGAGAGTCTTTGAGATGATCAACTTAACAATCCCATGATTTCATGATAGATGAACATTCCCAACCCGAGTTCAACATGAGATATTTGCATGAAGACAAATGTGTTGTAACAGATTCATGGATTCGGTCATAAGTAAAGTTTTGAATATTTGAAAGATCACACCCAGAATACCACACACTTTTTAAATGGGGATCCACAATGAATGAAACCATGTCGAAAGATGGATTGTGCATGAGAAACTAGATCTGATTGGGTTCGGGGGGGCGTACCAGAGTCATGAGGTCCTGACATAACCATCAACGAATGTTGAAGTGCCTCGACTCCCTAGCAAGTCCCTGAACTTTCCAGAATTGTAGAATCATATTTTGAAGCTTGAACCGAATCATGCATGGCTTTGCTGATTTCAACACTACTCTCAAGATGGCAGCCATTTCTATCATAGGTTTCACCAGATTTTTCAGCTTCAGCAAGTTGGTTTGAAGAGTTGTCTTCATGCAAAAGAAGAGATGACGAGGAATGGGAAGAACACTATGTGATTAGACTATTTTCAACTTTATCATGGATAGCCTCACTGCCTTGTGTCAATTGAGGAGATAACTCATCAGATGATGAAACAAGAGAACTTGGAGTCTCTCCAGCACATGTGGATGCATTGTGAATGGTAGGACACACGAGCAAGTGAGGTGGAGAGGAAGTTTCGATATGAACGTATTCTTTGACCGGGGCACATTCTAAATCTGAGCTAGAGTCTTCATGAGAAAACAGAAGATCACATGATGTGCTTGGGTGTTCATCACGGCATATGGAAGCATGGGAGTGATGACTGCCCAAGACTGGGGGGATCGAAAGAATTGATTATGCAGGATGTTCCACCAAGATTAACATATTGAGAATTGTTCAAGAATGGAAGCTCATTGTCTTGATGTGGACAATTTTGAAACAGAGAGGGAAGATTGATAGTGTCCTCACCTTTTTGCTCCTCTACCTGTGTAATGTGATTGCCATGCACCTGATCGCAATTTGAGCCAGCAGCTTGAGAATCAAGAGAATGCGAACAACTGGTTGGTGGAGCATATTGATCAAGTGAGTCATGGTACAAAGAGTCATGGCTTGTAGATGATGGGGGATGGTAGAGACGTAGATCAGGTTCGAGACTTGAGTTAGGAATGGTGACAACCTCTTGCAGAATGGAGGAGTGAGTCTTCGCTATAGGCTTCCTAAGCCATATTGGAACTTCCCCCATAGAAGCGGGAGATGGATGAGAAGATGGGTTGAGGACATGCTGCACAGATTTCTCAGCTTTGCAATCACCACAAGGGGACACCCACTGCACACATTTCTCAGCTTTGCAATCATCGAAAGTGGGCACCCACATCGGGACCGGAAAGGGATGAGGACAAGGAAAAAATGGGGTGTTGGGCTCCTCCTTTGCAATCTAAGGTGCCTCATGATCCGCAAGAGTTGGGGAGGAAGGGAAATCAGGTGGTTCACCGCTTTGAAAAATATGAACCAAGCGTTTAAACTCTTCTCTAAATAAGTCAAAGTTCACAACTTGTTCAAGAATTTCGTAACAGAGGTGAAGGAAGCGACCAGCAAAGTCCTCAACTAATTCATTAGGCTCCATATTTAAATGACAGATTTTTTCACAGAAATCTCGATGGCTATAGTCATCAAACATTTTAATCATCATTTTGGCAAGCTAACCAAATGAATCAATAGAGGCAAAAGGTAATGTGTAACACCAGTGTTGATCACTACCTTCTAATGTGAGGGCGAGTAATACAATCCAGACATCTTGGTATTCTATCTTGTGGCATAGGCAAAAGTTTATAACTTGGTTCACATGCATATGAAAAGATGGTCCACCCTCACCACTGAACTTTAACTTGGATAGGTCATGGATAACATTTGCAAGGATGGTACATTCAAACTTTTTAGAAAGACATCTCGGGATTATGATGTCAGGAAGAGCCACTTTTAAATAAAAGATTCAAACCAAACTCTACGTGCACAGCCTGTCATCTATCCCTCCTTTTATCGCCATTTTGTTGACAGTGCTAAACCTGCCAATAAAGGGGATCTCCCTAATGTGATGTCCCAACTAGACCTCACACTGTTTACTGTAGGAGTCCCATCTGGTATGAAGGCTTGGTTTCCATATACTTATAGATCTACCTTTGCTCTAGCTGTCAACACATGAGAGTGTTACGCTAGTATCTTCAAATAGCAAGGTATGTGTGCCTGACAAGTGTGTAATGTAACTGTGTCAAGGTTCTCTTACTACAAAGGAGGAGAGTAAAGTTAGCCTCTAAATGAGAGGTAGTAGTACGATCCAGGAAGAGACACATGTGAACCATAAAGGTTTGTCTGACACCCAACGGAATAGTCCACAGCAGATAAGGCAGTCGTCAAAACTGAGGTGAAGGAAACAACACATAAACCACCCAGCAGAGTAGTCCACACAAATGTGCCGGTCGTTATAACCAGAAAACAAAGATGGTCTGTCGAGTATCCCACGGAGTAGTCCACAAGGATGTGACAGCGGTGATAGCCAATACTCAAAGGTGGTCTATCTAGTATCCCACAGAGTAGTCCACGGGGATGAGAGAGTGAGGATAAGCAATACAACACATCTTCAACAATGTAAGTACTAAAATAACCAAATTAGTTCAACTATCTTAGTACAAGTTAAGAAAACATGCATTACAAATGTTTAAAGAGTAGTCTTACAAACATCTACAAAACATGTGTGAATATGTGTTGACCTTAACAGGCTTCTGAATAAAGCAAAAGTACCAAAACACATATGTACACCATACATCACTAGTACCAGTAGTGGGACGTTGGAGCCACTCCTCACTCCTCAAAGCACAAACTACAGACTCTCAAGGCTACATGGGAGGAGCCAAGGTGAAAATTCCTTGCTCATATAATGGGAGGGGTATGTATAGCCAAGGGTGATGCTTGACCCTTATGACTCTTGGACTACCCTCATGACTGTTCAACTTCTAATGTCTTTTCAACTGACATGACTCTTCAACTTCTTGTGTGCATCCATTGGACTTGAATTTACAGTACATTAAGTTACAATGGATTTGGCTCATAGTGGTGATGTGGCCAAGACAGCTCATGACACAACTTGACATGACATCGCTGACATGTACTAGTTGACTGTGGTGTCTGTGTCAAGTTGTTACACTGCTGAGTGATGGATGTACTCTTGCTGTGCTTTGTCTTCTCCTCTAAACAACATAGTGTTGCGGGGTCTTCGATGGTCTTGGTCTTGCATGATGGTTCAATTCATATGTTCTTTTCTCTTGTTGCTTGATGTGCTTGGTACGTTCGTCCTGCTGCAAGCAATTTTTTTTGTATGTGCACTCCCTCTTCATCTCGTTCATCATCTCACCATGATCTATCAGTGTATATGTTCCTGCAATTCACTCATGATGGGACGACATCAAATCCAAAACCTCCTAGTCTAGCATGATGCATTGTTATCGTGTTCTGAGTGACAGGGATGGAGGACAACACACCGAAACAACGAAGAGCGCAACTCAGGATGGAATGAGGAACTTTGGGAGGACATCCTGCATTGTCAAGAAAAATTTCTTAGTGACCACTAGGAGGCAAAATTTCGCAGTGAAGGACACCAATGGAAGCTGCAAGGTGGGTCCCTAAGGGGCATTTCTGCACAGCTCTTGGAGGAAGGCAAGACAAGACTGCAAGGGACCTGCTTGGTAGTTCTATGCAATTTTCAAGAGAAAGGCATGACATGGCTTCAAGGGACCTGTTGAGCGTGACTGCACAGTTTTGGAAAACAGTGTAGGAAAAGCAACAAAAGGCCTACTAAACATGTATGTGTATTCCCTAAAGGCATTGCAGAGCAAGGCATCGGAGGACCAGCTGGACATGCCTGGGTAGTTTTGGAGATCAATGCAGGACAAGTAGCAGAGGACTAGCAAGACATGTCTGCGCAGTTTTGGAGATCAGTGTAGACCTGGGCCTTTGTGCAGTGTAGGGTTCCAACAAACCAAAAGGAGGCTTGATGGTTATGCTTGAGAAATGTGCAGTTTAGTTTGGACATGGAGGCAGTTTCTACATTGTTCTAGGAGGTCGATAAGCTTATCACCTCCGAGATTTCATAGTGCAACTGACTTGGAGGATAGCCTCAAGCACTACGCAATTTGGGGTAGTAGAATAAGGTCACTAAGGGTTGAGACTATGCATTGTAGCTCAGTCGGGATCCGGTGGAAGAGGGTTGTCTAGTCAGACAGATTTTTAGGAAAATGGCTAAGTGTTGAAAGCAAGTGAACTTGTGTAAACTTGACATTGTGATCATACACTTAGCATACTTCGACGATGAGACAACATAGACCACCAGTCCAACAAGACAAAACATGCCCTCAGTGAGACTATATTAGAGCTGAAAGCAACAAGCGTGATGCTTGAGATAGACATTCAGATGACCGTGAGGATACTTGCACAATAGTTCTTAAAACTTTGTGTGTGAGTATGATGGATGTTTACATAGCGAAGACAGCCCAAACACACAAACACAATTCTTCAAATTCACCAAAACAAGATCACAAGCATGATAAAGAAATCAATATGCCAAAAGATGACCACTAGTCAAACAAGAAAAAGGGTGAAAAAACTTCACAAGAGCTCATGGGGTGAGCTCGAATGTTTGCAACCATCAAAGGAAAAACCAAGGAAGGCTCCAAAATTTGGATGTAAGCCAAAATTTTGGAGGGTGTTGCAGCTGCTACAACACAAAGGAAGGACAAGATAGCTGGGAGATTTCTACAAGGTTAAGGCCTACAAGGGTTCTAATCTTCTCCTACTTTTATTAATACAAAAGTGTCTTGTTTTCCTATACATTATGTCTCATTTATGCATATGTATAACAATGAATCCTTGGCTTCTTGTTTAGAGTTGTTTGTATATGTTATTTGTATGTTTTTATTATCTTGCTTGTTTTGGATGTTTTGCAGGTTCCACTTATAGAAATTGGAGCTAGAGTTAAAGCTTGCAAGTAAGGAGAAGAAGGAAACTTGTGTTGGATTCCAAGTAGGTATTATTCCCATATTTAAAACTTCTCTAAGGAAAACATAGTAGTTTTGCCTTGCTTGTCTCTAGATAAAGCCACTAGGTCTAGGGAGATTTGTTTTGTCCATAGAAGGAACTTATCCACAAAAAACTTCTCATTTTTAGCTTTTCCTTAATTATTTGTAGGTTTAGTTAGTTTTCCCTTCATAATATCCAAGACATCGTTCTTTGCAAGAATGAGACCAATCCTAGTTTTCTTGTTGGGCGTGTGTAATATTCTTTCCACAACTAGTTTCAGGCACGCCCCAGGATTTTTTTTTATGCAGACCCAATAATAATTGGGTGGAACCAAGGATGGGGGGCAGAACCACATGTGGTGAGTAGACCTACCCATGGTTTTATGTGTGGGTTTTGCACATGGTTTTGGCATGATGGTTTTCTTCCCATGGTATTTTGTAGATCATGTCAAGAGAACTATGGTTATGTTCTAATCCAGGATTATGGATTAGGGTTTATGAATGCTTCGACATGTATATGTATGTATTGTAACATTGAAATGAATATAATGAAAAATCAATCTGGTAGTCCCAGTTTTGGGATCTAGGGGAAAATCTCTATGTATATTTCTTTTATGTTCTCGTCATTATTTATTTTTTGTTTTAACAATTTACTTGCAGGTAATTTATGTATATGGTTAAAACCTACATTTCTAAGCACTAAAATTTGTAGCTCTTTCCAATTTGTTCTCTAACTTTATAGAGGAATCCATTGTCGATGAGGTCTCTTCAATTCTCTTTCCTTTACCAAAGTTATGCAAGAGTGATCTCAATTTCCTTTCCTTCACCAAACCTCTGATGCCATGTTGATTTTTCAAGTGCAATAGTTACAAGCACTAATTTCTGAAAATTGATAATTGCTTCTAATGATTTAAATATTTTTTTAGCACTTCCAGTTTATCATTAAGAAATCACACTTCATAAATTCAACCACAAATGCACTGTAACAACCCTAGTCAAAATTCCATGTACTAAAGTTATTTAAAGCAAAATAATAACCAAGGTCATGGGACACGTATTCCAAGTTGAGTGTTGGGCAAAACATTCTAGTGTGGGTATTCATTTGGTTCATTATGGCAAAGGCAATGGCAAAGGAAATGGAAAAGTCTTTGGGAAGGAATGAGACATTAATTGGCATTTTATTTATGAAAATAATGGAAATTAGGAGAAAAGGAAAGTGAAAGGTCACAGGTTGCATGTGAGGATAAAAATGAAGGAAAATAATGGAAAATTGAAGAAAATAGAGGCCTCATTAATAAAAATGATTATGAAGGTCAATTGGTACCTTTTGTCAATTCATTTTTGGATCTCTCTCTACTCTCTCTCACTCTTAGACACTTAGAGCATTCTTAGATCACTCTAGCATTGGATCAAGGAAAGTGAAGGAAGGATAAAGAAGGCAAAGGGAAGCAAATATCAGGAAAGTAAGAGCATGATCAAGCAGCTACAATGAGACTAATTGCAGGTATCGATTTACATGTGTGATTTCCTTACTAGATTTGGCATGCATGGTACATGCATGTGAGTATTTGGTTCTCTTGTTGTCATTGGCATGGGTTTTTCTGGGTGTGATGATGTGATGGGTTCTCTTTTATTTGGTTAAGTTGGATTGTTGGATGGTTTCAAAACTAAGTGAGGTGGTCTTTCAAGAAGAACACAAGGCCTAGGAATCCCTAGACTAAAGAAGGTGGGATTGCAGTAAAGCTGGATTTTGTGTACCTCCGTGGGCCTAGGAATCCCTGACCAATGAATGGTGGGATATATGATAAATCCTAGAGGTGTGTGCCCTCGATTAAGCCTAGGAATCCTTAATCGGTGAATGGTGGGATATACAGTAAATCCTAGAGAGTGGAGTCTCGATTAGGCCTAGGAATCCTCAACCGATGAATGGCAGGATATATGGTAAAGCCTAGAGAATAGGAGGCAGCCAAATTCCTCATAGTGTAGGTGGAGAAATCTGGTGGCATCCATGCTTGTTTAGGGCCTAATGATCTGGTGTGGATTGCAGTAAAACCTAAGGAAACTTGGATTGGTTTTGTTGTGAGTCCCACATCCATGCTTAGAAAATGGCAAGAGGGTGATTGGCTGAAAGAAAGATTTGGTTCAACCAATCTATGGTCGGGTGGTTCGTGGAAGTCTGAGAACTGGTTGTCTTATGCATTCATTAATAAGATCTCTTTCTCCTTGGTATTTCATGTGTAAATATATTGGTTCATATGTGATTCTTATGGTTGGTATATCCTTGTTATTTATGTTGGTTATGAGTATGTTTTATGATAGACTTGATGTATGGATCTCATCATGTTTTGGTTTTCAAATGAATGTACAATGAATATATGACCTAATAGATGATAATGCAGCCATTTTGATAGATAAATAATGCTTTTTTACGAATCTCAAATAAGTATGAGACCCTTATGCTCAGATATGTTGTTATGACTTGTAGATTACATATTTATGACATGTTTGACGAAATTTCTATCATGGTTAGTAGGGCTCATATCAAGTACTTGTACCAATGATTAAATTAATAGCCTTATTCCATTGTTATTTATCATTTTTGAAAGTTTCATAAAGTTTTGGGTAGTGGCATGAGTCATGACCCTGAAAAGTGGCACAGAATCTGGGGTCACTGGCTCAGAACTGGCTAAAAAAGTCCTCAATCGTTGGCATACCTTGTTATGGGAGCAACTGGAAGGCCTTAGTCACATGCATGGCTTGTCATAGGAGTGGTTGAGGTTCCATATCAGTGAAATGTCAAGTTGTCTCAGGGGTTGGTCACCTAGAAAGGTTCGTTGGCTCTTGAAGGTTTTGTAGTATGTGTGGAAGGTCAAAATGGTTTTGTTTTATCGGTTCCACTTCCTTAATTGTACATGAGGAGTTGAATCACACATAGTAGCCTCTCTCCACATTTTTACCCCAACAAACTGGTTAACTTGGGTAAATGTGGGAGGAGGGTGTTACATAGTGGTATCAGAGCATGGTTCACCCCTTGGACTGGATGGGCAGTTTTTGTTGGACATGCATATATATCGGTTGCATATGTGTTCCTTATGCTTGTGTTTTATGCGCTTGTTTTGTATGCATGGTGGTGATCACAGTTGCAGTTGTGTTTCCATATGGAAGTTGATGGTGTTGTTGTTGAATGTGTTTGTCATGAGTATATGTCGCTTATGAATTGGTTATGCATGTTAGTGCTTATATTTTGTTATACATATATTGACATGGTGATAGTTGTCATGCATGAGGTCATGGTATGTGGTCGGTATGGTCATGCATTGATAACTGGTTAATGGTTGAAATGATGATTATATGTTGATATGATTATGTTTATACATGTGTTGTGCTAAGATGGTTAATCTTGCAGATGATATATCCTTCCCTGAACTATATCGAGGTATGTCGATTATGTTATGTTTTGGTTTAAGCTAGCATGGTATACTTGTAGAAAATATATCAAAGATGACTAGCAACATGGTAGACTACAGTTCACGAGACTCTCCCTATGGATCAAATGAACAACGTGGTGTTGGGAAGTCTTATGACTTAGTAGACACATTGAGAAGTTTGAAGGCAGAAATAAGAAGTTGCAAAGCAGATAGTGACATAATCATTCAGGCATAGGAGAAACAAGAAGAAGTCAATACTTTAATCCTTCAGAGTTTGTTAGAATTTCATAAACAAGGACCGATTCAGATCATCCATGGATAAGAGAATAGAACTAACAGGGCATATGGCAGTAGGTCACATGGTGGGCATAGGTCGGATAGAGATGATGTGATCTGAGATGGCAGGCTTTTGGATACTCTAAATAGGAGAGGTGGTGGACACAGGTTCTATTCTAATTCTGGTTCTAACAGGAACTATGATTGTCATCATTATCATCCTTATAGGAGGAGTCACAAGGAATATTTTCTAGATGATTTCAAGAAAGCGAAGCCACCTACATTTGATGGGGATTTGAAGAAGTCGAAGTATGCAGAAGCATGGCTACTTGGGATGAAGAAGTTATTTGAGTTGCATGAATACACAGAGAACATGAAGGCCATAATATCTATCTTCATCCTCAAAGGGAAAGTAGACATCTGGTGGGAAAATGTGAAGTGGGTTGGAGACATCAGGACAGAAGAGTTGATTTGGCATGAATTCAAGAGACTTTTCAGAAAGAAATACTTGTCATAGAGGTACTACAACAACAAAGCCAAGAATTTTTATGAGCTAAACATGGGATCGATGACAGATGAGGAGTACATGACTAAGTTCTTCGAGTTATTAAGGTATGTATTGTATCTTAAAGATGAGAAGGCAAAAATTCAGATATTTTTTAGTGGATTTCCATTAGCATTTAGAGATCATATTGAGTATGATGAGCCTCGGTCACTTGAGAAAGTTATTGGGAAACTGAAGCATTGTTATGAGCATTCCAAGCGAAAGATAGAATCTCAGCAAGGTTGGAAAGGGAAAGACAAAGCTAAAGGTAAATGGTAGCCGAAAAGAACAAGGCCTCAGGATGTAGGTGAGAAAGAAAATGTTGCACCTTACAAGAAGTTTAATGGGTCATAGCATCGAGGGCATCAGAATATAAGTGATGGTACAGGATGGTTGTAGCGTTATACATGTGGTAAGGAGCATCTTAAGAGGAATAGTCCGCGGAATCAGGGTGGTAGGCCTCTAATTTAGAGTGCACAGGAAGCACAAACAATTGAGGATGTTGGGCAGAGCATTCCACGGATCTATGCAGCGCTGGATAACAAACAAACAGGTCACCAGACATCTATTATCGAGATGGAGAGTAAGTTTTGTGATCAAGTTATTTCTATTTTTTTTTACCCTGGATCTAGTTATAGTTATGTTAGTCCTAACCTGGTGGATAAGTGTGGTTTGAATAAAGAAGTGCATGCAAAATCCTGGTTAGTAGAGTTGGCTACAGGTACAAAAAAGAGGGTGCATCGTTGGGTAAGAGATTGTGCATTCAAATTGAATGGTATGCCTACTTCAGCACATTTGAATGTATTGTCGTTGGGGTCATATAGTATGCTTTTGGGTATGGACTAGTTGTACCTTAACAAGAATAAGGTGGATTGTTATGACAAAGTTATTAAGTGCTTGGATGAAAATGGAGAACAAATAATCTTTTTGTTGGGTCTCCAAAATGTCATTCATTTCACTCTCTTTTCTTTCACTTTGCTTCAGAATTTACCATATTCTGCAGCTCCATAACCATGCACTAAGACCATCTTCATAATTAAATATGGGTTTAGACATATTATTTTCCAATACATTTATTTTGGTATTTTGAGTGAATTTATGGTTAAATATTAAAAAAAATAACATGTATTCACTTATATATAAAAGTTGGATGAGTTTTGTGACGTGTAAGCATATTTGAATATTCCAAGAAAGACATATTTGACCTTTAAGTCTCAAATTAGAATTTCCTCTTCAAACTCTTGAAGATTTGAGGAAGATTTGGGATCATTGGTCAAGCACATTTCATGGAGATAGATCATGGAAGTTTTCATAAGTGTCTCCTATCAAAGCTAGGAGAGATTTGTGAGAGAATATGAGGAGATGTTAATTGCTAGATGTCAACACATGGTTGTAACCACATGAGATATTTGTGGATCTACATTTATGAATTAGTTATCTTAGTTTTTGTATATATAGGAGTGCCTTCTCCTCTCAAAAGGTGTGAAAATTTTGGGAGCTATGCTCATGCTTCAATATAGAGTTTTGGATATTAAAGATTGGCACTATGCTTATGATTGATGTAATTAATAGTATTCTAGTTCACTTTGATATGGTTATGCCTTCATTTGGTGTTTCATCAAGAGTTTTCTCAACTTTCCACTTCTCATGCACTTTGGGATGGCCACCTAATCAGTATGGGATGTATTCTAATGTTTTATTTTTAGTTTCTTCATATTCATTTCAAGTCTTTTTTAGATGCATTGTTTACATTCTTTCATGCTCATTCCATTTATGTTATTTTGCAGGTTAAGTGTTATTTTTCGCATTTCATATATTCATTGTTTTTTAATTTGTTTGACATATATTTATGAATGATTCTAATTTGACAATGCGCACATTAGTAATTTCAATTTATCTCTCACTGCTTTCATAATAGGTTGCCTTTAAATTCATAGTTTAAGAATTCAATGCTTTCTTAATATAGGATTTGTTGCTTTCTAGATTAAGTTTACTTTCAAGTCATTAGAATGGAGTTAATTTCTTGTTGATAAAATATATTTACTTTCATTTCACTAGAATAGGTTTATTTTCATGTTATTAGAGTAAGTTTACTTTCATGTCAATTGTCATTTTAATTTCATAGATTAAAAGATTTATTTCCAAGTTATGAATTTGAGGCTTTTGAAAAATAAAGGGTGTGCATACTCATCTTAGACATTTTCCATGAATAGTTTTGCCATCATTTCAATAGGTTATTTTAATCTTAAATTGAAAATTGATTCCTAGCATATATTGTGCAAGTATACTTCGCAAGTTGACGAACCCTGGTTTTGACAATTTAATGACAAATAATATAACTAGCAATTAAATTACCCAACATTTTTTGCGTCGTTTCTAGAGAAGTATCATAGGGGTTAACTTTCAATCTAAAATTCCTTTGTAGTTGTAATCTCATTTTTTTTAGTTGCATTCATTTTTAGATGCATAGTTAAAATTCATGTTAAAAATCATTTTGGTACATAAATTTCAATCAATTTTTGTACTATAAGAGTTTTGACGCTAATCCATTTATGGACAAGAGATCTAGAATGATGACCAAACATTTCTTGGAGAGCAAGGACTACATTGAAGATTGGTTCCAAACAGTGACTACGCCACAACATTCATTCATTCTTCAACAAACCCTAGCACCAAATCCAAATGTACAGTTGGTATTTCACATCCTAGTGTACATTGAGGTATATTTTTCAAATTTGGATGTGAGCATACTAGATATTTTGATACGTAAATGGCTTCATTAGAAATACTCATACACTTGACAATAAAAAATAAAAAATAAAAAAAATAGAGTAGGATAGAATAGGAAAATAAGACCATGCTTGGTAATGTTTTTGAGTTTTTGTTTTGAATTTTGGTTTCGGTTATTTCTTGAATTTTTCATTTTTCGTGGAGCAGTAAGAGCCACCTCATTCACTAGCCATTGGCAGGAAGATCTACAATAAAAGGGATGTTTGTGAAGAAGGAGAACAAATGGAGTTTAGAGAGCTCAAAATTTGAGGTTTGAGAACAATTCTTCTTACTTTGTTTTTCAAATTCCAGATTTCAATTACATAAAGAATTGACAAAACTTCTAAGTATGCTCTCTTCTTGTGCTTTGTGTGACCTCGAAAATCAGAAAGGAAAATTAGATAAATTAGCTTTGAAATTTCACAATAAAATTCATAGATCTAAAAAATGGCTAAGAGATCTAAATCTACTATTGAATTTAAAATTTACTTACACTTTGATCTCTCTCTTTCAAATAAATTTGTCTCAAAATTTACTAAAATAATTCATTTTTTTGTTTAAAAAAAATCTAGCTAATTTTTCTCCAAAATTTTAAAATCAATTCTTTATTTAAAAAAAAACAAACAAACATTTAAAAACAAAAACAAAACCAAAACATATCATTTAAGAAAAAAAAACACAAACTATAATATAATACAAACAAAACAATGAAAAACAAAAACATTAAAACCAAAACAAAATAATAAAAAAACAATTAAAAAAAACAGGAAAAAGTAAGCACATACAAACCACGCACATGTACAAACCATATAAAAACCCCCACCCACTACATATAAAAAATATATATAACTAGCAATTGCACCAAATGTTGCAAAGGAAATGCCGTAAGGCATAAATTTGAGAAAAATCATGATATATAAAAAAAAAATCATTGAAGATAGGAATTAGTAAACAAATTGTCATTCAAGCTAGAAGATAAATACAAATCACTTACATTATATGAAATTGACAAATTTTATAACCTTTCCAAAATAGGTTTCCTCTTAATGTTCGAAGATGCTCTTTCAAGTTCCAATAGAACCCTTGTTACTTGGGGGCTTGCTTAAGTCAATAAGTCATTTGCAACATTTGTTTCGAGTGCGTTAAAGGTCCATGTCCACCCCTTGGAAATTATTTGTGCTATACAGGGTCCATAATTATCATAGGCATGGTTGATCGAAGGACGATTAAACGTTTTACATCTTTCAAAGTTGTTTGATGAGGGGTAGGGTAGAGTGTCAGTTGTATTTGACGGCTAAATTGTCACACGATGCACAATATACCCATCAAATTCCAACCATGGGACAAAATAAGAACAAAGTTCAAGTCAATTATCTCTTTTATTGCTTAATCCTACCATCGATGTAAGTTCTGAAAGTAAAGGGAAGGAAATTGTGTTTGCTTGTTCGGTTGAACTTGACGGTACGTGAAAGAAATTTGCTCTTTGACCTTCACGTAAAGGTGGAAGTGTTTTAGTGTCAAATGCCCGAAAAATTCCTTTCATTTCCATTAAAGAAATAAATGACTTAAACAGAGGTGAAAAGGGTAGTTTGCAGGTAAAAAACCCGCATTTAGAAGCAACTTATCCCATGCTGAAATGATTTGTTTGGATAGTTGGATCTAATATGTACTGTGCATTGTCAATGCAGGAAGGCTAAGTGAATGAATTCATAGAAGTTTCCTTTCTCATGAATGAAAGCCACCTTGCGAACTATTTCTTTATATTCTTGGTATAATCGTGGGTTATGTTTAATATATAAAAGAAACCTAAAAAGGACAAATTTAAAAAATTTGAGAGGTTATTATTTATCCATTTAAACTTATTATTTTGTACATCCCTCTATATTAAATGTTTTTTTCAATTAAAAAAAAGGCATATATGTTCTTTTGAATTGGATACGGAGAGAACAAGTTGGACCAGATTGGAAGGTCGAAAGAACCAGATCTGTTTCAAAATGGGGAAGGCAAACCGTGAAAGCATTTTCATATGAAATATTCAAAATAAGGCAATGCAGATAATGAAAGCATTTTCATATGAAACATTTTAGGATCCATCTTTAGAGATTTACAAGAAAATTTCTTGAAAGAAAATGTGGCGAATATAGTCAAATCTCGTCTTCTACATCGTAGCGAATTCTACACAAGACATTAGTAGTCCATCATATTGTAATGTGGCATACAACATGTCTTCAAGGTATACAATGTGTTCAATTAGTCGTCCATCATATTGTAAAAATTTGACTTTTTTTTCAAGGTGTTTTTGAATTACCTTTTTAGAACAAGTTTAAACCCTTTGAAAAAGCTAGGAAGGATTCAATTTTGATCATTAATCTCTATTAGTCTCATCACACTTCATATTATTTTTTAAAATCACTTTATGTTTTGGATAAACGATTGCATCTTTACATATGATACCCTTGCCAATGAATTTGGAAAACACCTTACACAACAAATTGGTACGAAATTATGACTTTCAAAAAATACATTGATCCATTTTCATAACGAACAATTTGATGAATGTACAGTTACTTGAAACAAGTGCATTCTTTAGCCTAAATTATGCCTTTCAAAAAATACATTGATCCATTTTCATAACGAACAATTTGATGAATGTACGGTTACTTGAAACAAGTGCATTCTTTAGCCTTGGTGGGTTTGAAAGGGATTCTTAGTGAAAAGAACTTAACACAGTGAATGCAATGAGGGGGCTGTTAATTCCTTTGGTGCTCAACATGGAGTTGATAACATTTATATACACTATTACTTAGTGTATAACGACAACACCACTCCTAAAACCATATATAAGTCCCTTTTCCTTACCCTTTTCATTTCATAAAGACAAGCAAGGTATACTTACAGAATTGTTAGCAAAATTGAATGAAAACGAGAAAAAAAAATGTCCAACATTTAAAGTTGAAAGCAAGAAAACCAAACACATAACCTTTTATGCATAAAACTTACTTTTACTATGGACGTTTTATGTGGTGAAAAGTTTGGTATTTTGGGCTAAGATAAATTTATTCTTATAAACAAACCATACAAAACTAGCCAAAGAAAAGGTAAAACGAATACAATGCAATACCGCATGATTACTTTACTATCAGACAGATAAGACATATCTACAGAGCACGTAATACAAAGATCGTTGATTCACAATGTCAATAAAACTGTTATAAGGGACATTTTTATCGGTCCCATCAAATTCCAGCATCAACTACCAAATCGAAACGGAAAATGTGTTATATATACATTCTATTGTTATTTATGGCACAAGGAAACTTCCCTTCCAGCCCTTACCCATGCTTAGGTGCTATGGCTGAATAGAATTTTCATATTATGCATAACATTATTGCCAGCAAAAACTACCGTTGACCATCATCTCTGAAAATAATATATTAAGATATCCATATAAGGTCTTGGCAGAAGAGTTGTACAATATTAATCAATTGTTTTAGTAAGAGATGTAAACTCTTAGAGAGACAAAGCAATGAGTGGTTGTGAAAAACGGGGTTTCGAGTTAAAAAATAGCCCCATACAGTGAATCATGCTACCCTGAGCAGCTCTCCTTTCATGATATTTACAAACTACAGCCCCTCACAAAACCTGTTAGCCTGTAACCCGATGCTCCCATTGCATTCCATAAACTCCATCCCGTAGCTTGATTGAATTCCTCCTCATACATAAAAGCCGGCATAGGTGGCAAGCTGTGCCATTTACCTGATAACGGATCCAAAGCATTCCAGATGAGCTTTTCCTCTTCGTCTTTCATCAAAATGTAGTCATTCTTCAGAGAAACCGATCCCTTTTCTTAATTCGAATATCTCTGAATCCCTTTATACGTGATTCCACGTTTTACAGACCAACTTCAAGTTGGAATAGCATCCACGAGGTACCCTGGTGAGAATCCTAATGGAGAGCTCATCGGGAAGAGCAGAAATTATCCTTGGTCTTTCATTCCCATCGACAACTACTAGTCTCTTCCTTTTACTACACTCGACTTGGGTTCTTGTTTGTTCATCTGAACCCTCTTTCCTGGAGTGGCTCCAAAAGTTCCCCATAAAAGCTTGCAAGTCAAGGACCTTTGACGCTTTGAATCATATAAGGTCTCAACCAATGATTTAAAATTTGTGTTGGTTCTGTTACACTGCCCACTCAATCCGCTGGTTGAAATTCAATCTTTATTTCCTTCAAGCGGGTCAGAACCACTGCATTTTCAATGATGGATCATGGGATGGTAAATTGAAAACTAAAGAAAATTCTGAAAATTAACTAAAATTCTGCAACCTTGTAGCAAATTCATTCGACTATAGAATAATCTGCCTCAGTGCTAGTTCAACATTACATCTGTCCTTGAAGATTTTATCACATTTAGATAATTTTGATATTCGAGATCAATTAAATGCTTGGTAAAATAAAGTACATCGAAACACTTCTTTAACGGCCAACAATGTCATCATTTTATGAGATTAATTTGACAGTCCATCCAAAATTTAAGAGCCAGGGCATTTCAAATCCAAAGCGAAGGCTCCATCAAATGAATTTGAAAACCACCGTGTCTAACACAAATGATCCACCAAATGAAATTGGGAACAACACTATATAGAAGGTTCTCCAGGAAAAATCTTTGTCATCATCAGCTGAATAAGTAGGTAACAGATTTTAGCCATAAGGAGCTTTACCAAAAAGAAATTAATTATAAGGATAAACTGTACTCGATGGTTCGAAATATTGACAAAGAATTTCAATGCGATGATACCAGAAAATAAAGCTCAACTCAATTCAAATCACAAAAGCCTCAATCCTGAAAAAAATTAATCCATTAAGTTGAAAGATACAAATCTAACACAAGAAAGCCAAAAAAACCAAAAATATCGAAAACTATAGGGTTTAAGATAACCGGGAAAAATGAAAGCAATTTTAAGCAAAGTTCACAAATACAAACAGTCAAGTGGGTTACTATGATAAACCGATTTTTCATTATGTTGGCTTTGGTTGTATTCGCCGGAAGAACATTGTGCAGGTAAATTGTACTCTGTTGTGACATTTCATTGTTAACTGTGTCTAGACGGTTTATCATAGGTACGAGGCAGAGGAGGCCAAGTTCCTGTCCCATAAGGGTCTTGCACAAAAGGGAATTTAACCAAACAAACAAAAGACGTCGCAAATGGAAGACTATAACATGAAACTGAAATTCAAGTGAATCTTACCATCACCAAAATCAACGGATCCTTAGTGCTTCAGCTGAAAATCCTCAAAATCATAATTTCCACTAAGAAGGCTTCGACAATTTTAAAGAATTTTCAACCATAAACCTGCATAAATCAAGATTGCAGCGTTCAGAAGCTAACGGACTTGCAGCTAATTTATCCACAGAAATACTGAAAAAATAAAACCCTTCAATTCCACAACCGTAAGTCACAGTTTAATGTAAGATAACGAATCCCTGAGCCTTTAGCCAAAACGGCCATAACGCTCCACCTTCACCTCGATCTCTGACATGTTGCTGCAGTTGCCGAATATGAGAGAGAAACAATGGTTCCTTGAGTATGCCAAGCGCTGGGTAGTTTGAAAAGTTAGTAATGAAAACCAGATATTTGATCCAACGGTAGCAATTATTCGAATCGTCTAACATCAAATCATACGGACGATAACGATGACAGCAAAGACCACAGGAAAGTTCTATCTCAGAGATAACGCCTTACGGCGTAACTATGGCAAAGGATAGGGTTTGTTAGAATATGAAGTTTGAGATATACAATAGGGTAGATAAATATCATTTCATTTCTTGCGAACATAGATAAAAGTTTTTGAGAAACAAAAAGAACTAAAATGTATATATTATATTTAAGCAAAGGCATTTTCTAAAAATTTAAATATTATACCTAACAAAAAAAACTTTTAAACGAAATGAAAGAATAAATATATCCTAACAAAATAGTCTAGTATCAAATTTTGCCCCCTAAAACCCCTCTGGAAACAAATCGGGTTTATGATGATTCACATACACTCTGAGTAAACTTCATAGACTTGTAGTCATCCCAATTGATAGTTTCGCCTGGATTTTTTCTCCTCTGAATTGCTAGGTGTTCTTCCTGCAAGCAGACAGTCGGGTTTATGTATATATTTAGTACAAAATCCTTTGAGAGATATGGATAGATTTATATCTAATATATTAAACTCACTCTAAGCTCTCGTAGAGCCTCGGGACTGTCATGGAGATACTTGACAGCCATCATGGTTGTGGTGGAAACTGTTTCGTAGCCAGCATTGATAATAGATATTAGTAAATCGAAGATCTGTTCATCTGTGAGCTTGCAATTAGCAAATGCGCCATCTGCTTCTTCTTCTTTGTCATTAAGAAGCATTGCAATCATATCATTATAAGTGTCCATGGAAGCCCTCCTTTCCTTGAGCACTTCTCTCAACATTCTCAGGATATTTTCCCTTGCCTGCACATAATGAGCAGTACGGGTGATTGATTATTCTTCAAGTTTCGAGAAAATCCACCTAAAACGTTCACCACTAATTCATATTTTAGTTTATGGTTCACAGCATTTGCCAAACTCTGGTGTGTAGAAACGCATTACTGGTGATGCAGGAGCATTAGCTTGGGAAACTACCTTGTATTTTTATTGAACCTAGGGGTCTCATGTTTTTGAGAAATTGTTAATTTTATGTAAATATTTATGAGATTTTGTGAGGATTTGTGATGTTTCCAAATCATTGGACAACAAGAGAGAAATTAGCCTTGAAATATTTCAAAATTAATTATAAGCCTAAGATTAGATTTAGTTTCAAGAGTTTTAGGGATGAGAATCTATCTTTTAGGGAGGTTGAGAGATTTAGGGATTTGTTGAGATACTAAAGGGATTTAACATTTAATTTAATGATATTTTCAAATTGTATAAACAGAAGCAGTTTTTGAGAGAAAGATAGAAGAGGCGTGAGGAGTGAGTGTGAGGAAGAGGAAGGTTTCTCCTTGGGAACCTTCGACAGTTTGTAATAGGGCCATTGATTTATATATCTGGCCATATATGTATGTGCTTCATTTATGTAAATATGAGTGGTTGATTTAACTGTGGACGGGAAGGCGTTGATGGTCTTTTTAATTCTTTGCTTAATTATTAACTGTACATTCTAATTTGAGTTCGGTAATTCAGATGACAATCCTCTGGTTGGTTGAACGGCGGATATTGGTTCCCATGCCGAATGAACTGGAGTGTGCTGAAGAATAAATTGAGGCGCTCGGCGTTATTGATATGACCTGGCATATCTGGCTAAGTTTTCATATGTATAAAACTGGTTTTGTATTGTTAATGTACCGAGGAATTGACTGTGTGTTAATCCCAGTTGGCGCTTTGTGTGTATGGGCGAATTGATGAAATGTATATGCCATAAAACTTGTGTCTAATCTTGGTTAAGCAGAATCGTGGTTTTCTGTGTTTATTTAAAGCAGAACTGTATTAGTGGGGCGGAATTGAAATTCTGAGGATTCATTAACCATGAACTGAAAACTGTGTATAAGTGCTGGCTCGCACAGGAATTACCTTCAGGGCGGACAAGAAGAGGCCTGAACATATGTGCACATGTTCATCGTATTGAAAGCGGGCTGCGGATGTCATGTTGAGCCTGCGATCTGGTTACAACCGGACTGATAAATATATATATATATATATATATATATAATATATTATCTATAATATATTATATATATATATAATATATTATAAATAATATATATATTATATATATATATATATATATATATATATATTATATATATATATATATATATTATATATATATATATATATATATATATATAACTGTGACAAATTGCACTGATTGTGTCGACAGTTCGTTGGCACTGTTGGTTGACAAATTCCGTATTTTGAAAGAGCCGTAGCGTGACAAAGCCCGTATTCTGAAAGAGCATGGCCCGAAGCATGGGACCATGCTCATAAACATGCTAGAGAAGCTTACTGGCTTTGCCCAATGATCGGGTCATGCTATGAGAGCTCGAATTGTAAACTTGTGATCTGTCGAGTTGCGTGGGCATATGTTTGCAACTTTGAGGAGGTCCAGACATCTTCCAAAACGAAATATATGGCGAGTCTGGAGCGTTTCTAGTTTTGCAAGGCCTGAGATTGTGGTAATCACCAATGACTCTCCAGATTGTTGATATAAAAATTGTTCACGTGGAAAGCTTCATTTCTAGTGTTTAACCATATATTGAAAGCATCGCCCAGATTGTGTTCAACCTTCGCTTAGCTCGTGAGTATAGCAATGGAGTTGTTCCACAACCGAGCACCTGTTGCATCACTGGTACGTTGAGCAGTTGCGAATAGCGCAGTGGAAGCGTGGTGGCATAAGGTAATTCTGTGCAAAAGAGCAGAATTATTTATTCAAACCATATTTGCTCACTGGTATGCTTGAATTACGAATCTGTTATCCAAAGGGATCATCGTTTGAAGAGTATTGTTGCGCAGATTGCGTGGCAAATTGAGTTCTTTTCTGAACAATTCGTGGTGAGATTAAACAACGGCAACTGTAGTGAACAATCCTCGCATGACACTGAGAAGTGGCTCGCTTGCAAAGGGAAGAGTCAAAGCCTTGTTTCAAAAGCCGTGGCTGATCTCCTGAAGCGGTGAATGGAATAATTACTGTATAATTAATCCAAGAACGAAGGAGAGTTGTGAGCACTGGAACCCAGCGATCTTCGATATCCCGATAACTTAGGAGTGGAGTTATTGAAACTGCAAATAGCTGGTGGTGATATTAAATCACATAGATTGGGTCGCCAACTGATATATATCAGTGTATGTCAGAGTTGAGTTGTTTTAAACCAGTGATTGTTATCAGGTCGGTGCGCATGGGAGTTGTGGAATATTGCAACAGATCGGTTGTTAGGCAATATGTATTATAGCCAGTGTGATCGCCGATTGCAAACACATCGGAGTATAGAGATTGTATCAAAGTTTCAATCCAGAAGCGTATGAAGAATGAGTTGAATTCTGTCTAAGGGCTGAGTGGTATTGGAATTAGGCGCAAAGCTTATGTCTTAAGCTTGTTCGATTCTTAAAATCGAATGAAATCTTAGACGTGCCACAATAGTGGAACCCGATCTGTTGAAATTGAACCTAATTACATTCTAATTGATTATTCGACCAGAAGCACAGATCAGAAGCACAGAGGTAAGAAAAGGCCAGGTATGGGTTCAGCTTACATGGTATTTATTTTTAAATAAATCAAAAATCGACTTTTGAACAGAGTAGCTGTATGTTGAATAAATAATGAAGATTAATAATCCCTTATGAGCTGGTAGTGATTATGGATGTCAATCTCGATTAGTTTAAAGGGCAGATATTGAGTACAGCAATGCGTGGTATTGAGATTTGGTTTGGAATATACTGAGATGCATTCTATCTGCATTTGAAATTTGTGATTCTGGGTTTGGCGGGTTTAGCTCGCTATCAACTGGTTTTTGGGGGTGATTTACATACCTGGAACCCACGTTTGTAGCTGGTACCAGGAAGATTTATAGGCATGGAAATGGTTCCTTCCACGAGTTTACAGAATTCTGATACAAATGCCTCTGCCTTCGGACCAGACTTGATACTCATTACCTGCTGTAAAGACAAAAGCAAGATTGCAGCGTTCAGAAGCGAACGGACTTGCAGCTAATTTACCCACAGAAATACTGAAAAAATAAAACCCTTCAATTCCACAACCCTAAGTCACAGTTTAATGTAAGATAACGAATCCCTGAGCCTTTAGCCAAAATGGCCATAACGCTCCACCTTCACCTCGATCTCTGACATGTTGCTGCAGTTGCCGAAGATGAGAGAGAAACAATGGTTCCTTGAGTATGCCAAGTGCTGGGTAGTTTGAAAAGTTAGTAATGAAAACCAGATATTTGATCCAACGGTAGCAATTATTCGAATCGTCTAACATCAAATCAGATGGACGATAACGATGACAGCAAAGACCACAGGAAAGTTTATCTCAGAGGGAACGCCTTACGGCGTAATTAAAACAAACGCAAACAAAACCTTACATAAAACAATATAAACATTAAATAATAATAAAAACAAAATTAAAAACAAGAAGTAATAAAAAAATAAAAAGTCCATGCAAAAAAAACAACAATAACATATAAGAGAAAAAGGAAAAAAAAAATTAAAAAAAAATAATAATAATATGGTCTATTGTATAAAACTTGTGATTTGCCCACATAGCAACATATTATTGGTCCATTTCAACTGCCCATTTCCACTGCCCAATTGTTTGCTACATCAGCAGTCCACGTCAGCCTACCAAATCAAAATCCACACCAGCGTATGTATTGCCATGTGGCATCTTCTGGAGTTTCCACATGGCACTTCTTGGTGTTGCCATCCATGCCTCCATTTTTACTATTTTGCTAAAATTTCAAATGGCCATAACTTTCTCATATGATGTTTGTTTGATGTGATTCAAGTGTCATTGGAAAGATTGCAACAATCCCTACGTAATGGAATAATTTTCATTAGCATTTGAGACAATAAAAAAAAATGTAATTTTTTATGGATTTTGCAGCAATTGGACTATGTTTCTAATATCAATTTGCTTTAACTTGGTATTGAATCACTAAAATTGGGCATCAAACAAAGAAATTATCAATAAAATACTAACAGGTTGTCCAAGGTAACACTTCCTAGAAGGTAAAAAGTGCATTTCATTTTTATTAATCTTCCTTGAATTTTTCTTATTAGCACTATTTATGAATTTGTTGTGTATATATCGTATGAAGAGAGTCTTATCACCTCTCTCCTTTGAGAATCTTATGTTTTATTGTAGATTAGTGTTAAGCCTTTGCAGGTTCCAAGATGATCAAAGAAGATCAATTTATGCACAAGTGGTTCTCAAAAATCATTTTTTTCAGAAGAACGTGAAGAAGTCAAGTCCATGTTAGAAGAACATTCATCACGCCATTGCTACTCATTCATGTTGGGTGTGGAGCATGATTATCATCCTAATTTAGAGGTCTTTGTTTCAACCAGATGTATACCCCAGGAAGATTGTACACTCCTCCATGTGGGGAGGGTGCGGGGGGGACTTGTCCCCCCTGCGAGGGTTCGGGGGGGCCATCCCCCCTAGCTGGGGGGTTCGGGGGCTAGCGGTCCTCTGGTGGGGGTTTCGGGGGAAGTGCCCCTGAAGCTAAAAACAAATGTAAAATTGCCTTGTAAAAGTATAGTAATTTCTAGTCAACCTAGGCCGTTCATTAGGCAGATGATCTGACGGTAAAATTTATGTTTAGTTTAGGGTTTTTTTGCCCTAGAAGGAAACCCCTCTCTTTGTATGAGGGTATTGTATTGAGGTTGTGGAATATATGTGTATTCTCAGAGCGAGAAACAGAGAGGTGAGACTGTGAGAGAAAATAGAGGATATTACAGTAGATTGGTTGTAGGTTGTGTCTCTTCATTTTGCTGGATAATAGAAAGGAAGGACTGACTGTTCGGGGTGGACATAGCCCAAACTGTGTGAACCACGTATATCTATGTTTCTCTGGTTTTATGTGTTTGTTGTTTTTCCACATATTATATGTCTTGCATTTCTCTGTCATATATAATATTTTTCTAACAATTCATTTTCCTCTTTCTAAGATTATAGTTCATCCACGAATTTCATCTTATTAGAGCATTACTTCAAAATCATTTTCCTTTGCAGGTTTTACACTTTCCTGCCTTACTTATGTTTCATCCCTGACCCATGAATAAAAGCATTCAACTCACCTACAATGTTGAGTTACCTTGTTGTCCTTTTCCCTTTGAAAAATAAAATTTGCTTCATAAATGCAAATCTTTCATCTATGGTTCTTTAAATCATTACTTTATGATCATGTTAGACGATGGGGGATTCATTAAGGCCCTCCTTCTAGCAAGTCTTGACCCATCGACTTCAGCACATTATCTGGGTTTGCAACTAGATTTATTTTGTGTAGCTTGAGGCTTGCATGTCTTAATGGCAAGTTATCTTGCCAATAAACTGTGGGAATACATCAATGTCTCATGTTTGTCGGATCTTCTAGGTGACTCGACTTCAAATCATTTATTTGTACCTAGTAATATGTACTTGGGCATCTTGACTCTCATTGGCATTAATGGTGAGTAGTCTCATGTTGTTTAACGATATTCATTATTGGTCAGTAATCCAACAATTTATTTCTATGTTCGACATCAGCAGAATTTATTCACATAGAAAGAATTATGCCACATTGCGAATATGAATGAATACTATGATTTCAGCAACTTGCAACAATGTTCCAATAAATCAAATTCAGTCTTCAACTTCAACAGTGGTCCCACCAATAAGAAGAGACAAAGATTCCACTTTCAGGATTTCATCCACTATTCAGGCAACCAAAAGAAGAAGAAGAAGATCATATTCTTTCACTTTACATTCCATGATCCAACAATAACAACCCATATCTCACACATGCATAGCTTATTAACTTTTCAGGTAGGTGAAGATATATTGTTTTCTAATCTTTAATCATTAATTCCTTGACTACTAAAATACATATATTTGGAAAATTTCCTCATGCCACATTACTTTCCTCATTTTTTCAAAAGACAAACACTTTTAGTTGGGGAGGATATCCATTACCACTTTTCAATTCCATATTCCATCACCTCATATATTGTTGACCAACATGCTTCTCCCAACCGATTGATGATGTTTTTTTCTCTAAAAATGGATATGATTTGTAAAAGATTCAAATTATGAGAAAGGATTGATTAATATTTAAATGATTAAGTATTCATTTTGAATACATTCTCAAGTATTCTTTGTTGTAGCAAAAAGAAGAACAAAAGAAAAATGTTGTCACACAAGAATCAACACTTGAAATAGTTATGGTTGCCCCACAAGAACCAACCACAAGAGTTGCCACTTAGATATCATTCAGATAAAGAAGAATTTTAAAAATATGTAAGTCTTACAAAGTATCTCAATTCACAAAGTGGCTTGTTGACAAATCTTCGAGCCTACAAAAATATATATATATATATATATATTGAAACTTATCAATGCAAAGTTGCATGAGGACATGCAATATCTTTAGTTGGGGGTGATGTTGGGTCTCCAAAATGTGATTCATTTCACTCTCTTTTCTTTCACTTTGCTTCAGAATTTACCATATTCCACAACTCCATAACCATGCACTAAGGCCATCTTCAAAATTAAATATGGGTTTAGACACATTATTTTCCAATACATTTATTTTGGTATTTTGAGTGAATTTAGGGTTAAATATTAAAAAAATAACATGTATTCACTTATATATAAAAGTTGGATGAGTTTTGACACATGTGTAGGCATATTTGAAGATTCCAAGGCATGCATATTTGACCTCTAAGTCTCAAATTCGAATTTCCTCTTCAAACTCTTGAAGATTTGAGATAATTGGTCAAGCACATTTCATGGACAAATATCATGGAAGTTTTCATAAGTGTCTCCTATCAAAGCTAGGAGAGATTTGTGATAGGATATGAGGAGAATTGCTAGATGTCAACACATGGTTGTAACCACATGAGATATTTGTGGATCTACATTTATGAATTAGTTATCCTAGTTTTTGTATAAATCAGATTTTCTTCTCCTCTCAAAAGGTGTGAAAAGTTTTGGAGTTATGCTTATGCTTCAATGTAGGGTTTTAGATGTTCGGGATTGGAACTATGCTTATTATTGATGTAATGAATACTATTCTAGTTCACTTTGATATGGTTGTGCCCTCATTTGGTGTTTGATCAAGATTTTTCTCAACTTTCCACCTCTCACGCACTTTGGGATGGCCACCTAATGAGTATGAGATGTAATCTAATGTTTTATTTTTAGTTTCTTTATGTTAATTTTAAGTATTTTGATTAGAGGCATTGTTTACATGCCTTCATACTCATTCCATTTAGGTTATTTTGCAGGTTAAGCATTACTTCTCTCATTTCATAGATTCATTGATTTTCAATTTCTTTGATAGATATTCATGAATGATTCTAATTTGACAATGCACACATTAGTAATTTCAATTGATCTCTCAATGCTTTCAGAATAGGTTGTCTTTAAATTTCATAGTTTAAAAATCCAATGCTTTCTTAATATAGGATTTGTTGCTTTCTAGATTAAATTTACTTTCAAGTCATTAAAATGGATTTACTTTCCTATTGGTAAAATAGATTTACTTTCATGTCACTATAATCGGTTTATTTTCATGGCAATAGAGTAAGTTTACTTTCATGTCAATTGTCATTTCAATTTCATAGATCAAAAGATTTATTTCCAATTTCTGATTTGAGGCTTTTGAAAAAGAAAGTGTGTGCATACTCATCTTAGACATTTTTCATGAATAGGATTGCCATCATTTCAATAGGTTATTTTACTCTTAAATTGAAAGTTGATTCCTATCATATATTGTGCAAGTATACTTCGCAAGTTGTTCGATAATTTAATGACAAGTAATTTAACTAACAATTAAATTACCAACCACTTTCAGGGAAGAAGGCAACATTAGTTAGAATGGTGACAGCTATGCAGGCAAAGGGTAGTCACAGAAAAGGGTCTGTGTTATTTACAATACATATTTATAGTGATAAAGGTAAGGATGTTGAGGAAACAAAGGTATTGAGCAGGTACCTGATCTTGTAGCAGTTTCAGGATGTATTTCCCATAGAGATTTCATAGTTTCGGCCTCACAAAGAAGTGGAATTTTCCATTGAGTTGGTACCAGGGGCAGAACCAGCATCAAAGGCACCATATAGGATGAGCACTCGAGAGTTAGTAGAGTTGAAGTTGCAGTTGAAGGAAATGCTTAACAAAGGATACATTAGGCCAAGTGTATCATCGTGGGGTGCACCGGTATTGTTTGTGAAGAAGGATGGTACTCTCAGATTGTGCATTTATTATAAATAGTTGAACAAGGTAACCATCAAGAATAGGTATCTGTTGTCAAGTATTGATGACTTGTTTGATCAGTTGAAGGGGGAAGCAGTGTTCTCAAAGATCGATCTGAGATCCTGATATCATCATGTCCGCGTCAAGGAAGAGGACATCTGCAAGACAACTTTTTGGACCAGGTATGGGAATTATGAGTTTGTTTTTGTTCCATTTGGTTTGACTAATGCTCCAGCTACATTTATGTGGTTGATGAATAGTGTATTGTGTCCTTATCTAGACAAGTTTGTTATTATTCATTGATGACATCTTGATATATTCTAAGAATGAGGAAGAGCATGTCGAACACTTAGCAGTAGTATTGAGATTGTTGAGAGAGAGCATCAGTTCTATGCTAGGCTCAGTAAATGCAGTTTCTTTCAGACAAAGGTACATTACTTAGGACATGTTGTTTCCAAGGAAGGCATAGTAGTGGATCTAGAGAAGATAAGGGCTATCATGGAGTGGGCAGCTCCTAGAAATGTGGATGAGGTAAGATCATTTATGGGGATATTAGGTTATTATAGGAGGTTCATCAGGAACTTCTCTCGCATGGTGTATCCTATTACATCACTACAGAGGAAAGGTAAGAAATTAGAATGGACAGAGGAATGTGCAGCCAATATTGAGCAATTGAAGCAGTTGTTGACATATGCTCCAATGTTAAAGATTGTAGATCCAAACAAAGAGTATGTGGTGTGTACAGATGCTTGCAAAAGAGGACTTGGTAGAGTATTGATGTAGGAAGGATGTGTAGTATGTTATGAGTCACGGAAACTGAATGAGCTGGAGCAGAATTATCTGACACTTGAGATAAGTTGGCAGTGATTATCCATGCAATGAAGATGTGGAGACATTATATTATTGGCAGGAGGTTTGCATTGATCAGAGATCATAGTGGATTGAGATACTTGTTTGACCAACTGAATCTGAATGCTAGGAAAGCTAGATGGTTGACCATAATTAGTGATTTTGGATTTTAGATCAGGTATATTAAAGGTAAAAAAAAATAGGGTTGTAGATGCTCTTAATAAGAGGGTATAGGTCAATCACATAGCAGCGATGAGTTCTTATGGGACAAACTTATAGGATCGGATCTTATAGGTAGGACAACAAAATGTCAGGTACATGGATCTTATGCATAGGTTACAACAGTGTACATGTGATTAGGATGTGGACTATCCTCTCACAGTGGATGGTTTGGTCAAATTTAGGGATAGGATCTATGTGTTGAATGACAATCAACTCAAGAAGACTATCTTGTGATAATTTCATGCTAAACCGTATTCAGGTCACTTAAGACACCAAAAGACATTGATAGCAATGAAGAAGTTCTATAATGGTTGAATCTGAAGAAGGACCTGACAGAATTTGTGGCTAGATGTTTGGACTATTAGCAGGTGAAAGCAGAATGTAAGCATCTAGGTGGACTACTATAGAGCATTCTGATTCCATGGTGGAAGTGGGAGGTCATTTCCATGGATTTCATCACAGGTTTTTCGAGGACATCTAAACAACATGATTCCATCATGGTTGTGGTGGAGAGGTTGACAAAGGCAGTGCACTTCATTCCAGTGAAGTTTAATTATTCAGCTAATGATGTAGCACAAGTCTTCATTAGAGATGTAGTGAGTTTGCATGGTGTTCAAAGGAATATTATGTTATAAAGGGATGCAAAGTTCACTTCCAAGTTTTGGAAGGAGTTGTTTGCAAGTTTGTGGATAGATTTGGCCTTCAGCACAACTTATTATCCACAGACAGATGGATAAACAGAGAGTGTCAACAGGATATTGGAGGACACGTTGAGGATGTATTTGATGCATAAACAAAGGAGATGGGAGGAGTACCTTCCATTGGTTGAGTTTTCTTATAACAATGGGTATTAGGATTCATTGAGAATGATTCTGTTTGAGGCACTATATGGGTAGAGTTGTAATACTCTCATCAGTTGGAGTGATCCAGTGAATAGGGTATTGATAGGGTCATACATGTTCGAAGAGATGGAACAAGAAATGCAGGTTGTTAAGAAGAATCTGGCAACACAACACTGATAGAAAAGTTATGCAGATTGAAACAGGTTGTTTAAGGAGTTTCAAGTTGGGGAACAGGTGTATTTGCGCATCAAGCCCAAAAAGAGCTCGTTGAGGATTGGATCATGTGCCAAGATGGAACCTTGGTTTTGTTGACCTTTCAATATTCTTGAAAGGATCGAACTCGTATCCTATTGACTTGCACTGCCTCGGACAGTGAAAGTCCATGATGTTTTCCATGTGTCATTGCTTAAGAAGTATGTTAAAGATGTTGATCATGTGATTAACTAGTCTATGTTGCATGTGGAGCCAAATGAGGAATTTCAGCCAAAACCTCAATGTATATTGCAGAAAAATATGTTCATGCTACGGAACAAAGCAATCGATGACGCTACATGTGAGATGGAAAATCAGATGTGGCCTATGTATCCTTCTTTATTCGTTGGTTGAGCGAATGTTTTTGGTATATGTTTTGGTGTGATGTTTTGGTATATGTACATATGTATATGGATGTAAATACCACCATGAGTTGTGTTATAAATCTCCAATAAGCGATATGGGTGTCATGTTGTTCTGGTTTTAATGTTGTTATGTGTCATGTTAGTTTGCTTCTCACCAGGTTGATTATTGTAAATACTGCATCAAGCTAAGTTATAAAGCTCCATGGGAAGTATGTTTTTATTCTCAACAATATTGTTGGTTATAGGTGTCATTGAACACTGAGGACAGTGTTCCCCCAAGGGGGAGGGTTATGTAATATCCTTGGTCAAAATTCCATGTAATAAAGTTAATAAAGGCAAAATAATAACCAAGGTCATGGGACACGTATTCCAAGCTAAGTGTTGGGCAAAACATCCTTGTGTGGGTGTTCATTTGGTTTATTATGGAAAAGGCTTTGGGAAGGCATGAGGCATTAATTGGCATTTTATTTATGAAAATAATAGAAATTAGGAGAAAAGGAAGGTGAAAGGTCATAGGTTTAATGTGAGGAGGAAAATGAAGGAAAATAATGGAAAATTGAAGAAAATAGAGGCCTCATTAATAAAAATGGTTTTGAGGATTAGTTGGTACATTTTGTCAGTTCAGTTTTGGAGCTCTCTCTATTCTTTCCCTCTCACTCTTGGATACTTAGAGCATTCTTGGAGCACTCTAGCATTGGATCAAGGAAAGCAAAGAAAGGACAAAGAAGGCAAAGGGAAGCAAAGATCAAGCAAGGAAGAGAAAGATCAAGTAGCTACAGCGTGACTACTTGCGGTATTGATTTGCATAAGTGATTTCCTTGCTAGATTTGGCATGCATGGTACATGCATGTGAGTATTTGGTTCTCATGTTGTCATTGGCATGGGTTTTTCCAGGTGTGACAGTGATTTTCATCCTTGCCTTTCCATTTCCAAATAGCCATGGTGTGATGGGTTCTCTTTTATTTGGTTAAGTTGGATTGTCAGATGGTTTCGAAACTGAATGAGGTGGTCTCTGAATAAGAACACAAGGCCTAGGAATCCCTAGAATGGAGAAGGTGAGATTGTGATAAAGTTGGATTTTGTGTATCTCGATGGGCCTAGAAATACTTGACTCATGAAGGATGGGATATACAGTAAATCCTATATGTGTGTGCCCTCGATTAGGCCTAGGAATCCTTGACTGGTGAACGGAGATATATACGGCAAAGCCTGGAAGGTGGAATCTCGATTAGGCCTAGCAATCCTCGACCGATGAATGACATGATATACGGTAAAGCCTAGAGACTATGAGGCAGAAAAATTCCTCACAGTGTAGGTGCAGAAATCCAGTGGAATCCATGCTTATTTAGGGCATAGTGATCCGATGGAGATTGCGGTAAAGCCTGAGGAAACTTTGATTGGTTTTGTTGTGA
>APFE031662927.1:147675-158332 GCA_000404065.3 Pinus taeda | reverse complement strand
AATATCTATGTGTTTCGACTTGTCATGAAACTCTGGATTCTCATAGAGCTTTATGCAACTTTGATTATCACAGTAGACATTGGTCACCTCCATCTTTTGCATGAACAAGCCCACTAGCATCTTCTAAATCCATATAGCTTCACATGTAGTTGTGCTTGTTGCCATATACTTTGGTTCTACAAAGCTCAGTGCTACTAACTTCCACTTCCTGCTACACCAAGGAACCATTTCTGATCCAACATTGAAGCAGTACCCATAGGTACTTTTCCTGTCCACTGAATTGTCTACCCAATCCTCATCTATAAATCCACATAATTTGACATCATCTCCTCGGGTATATCTTAACCCATACTTAATTGTGTCACGCACATACCTCTGAATGTGCCTTGCTACTACCCATTGTACCCTCTTTGGTTCTACCATGAACTAACAAAGGGTGTTGACTACGAAGAAAATATATGGCCTCGTATTGACTAGATACATGACAGATCCAATAAGTTGTCTATACAAGGTGGGGTCGACACCATTGTCAGCTGATGAATTTATCTTCTTCCAGTTGGTGATCATGGGCATAGACATGGGTCTATAATCATGCATTGTGAACCTCTTTAGAATATTTGTAGCATACCTTCCTTGTCTAAGGAATATCTCCCCATTCTTCTGCCATAGTTCCAATCCTAGGAAATAGTGCATCAACCCGAAATCCTTCATGTCAAATTTTGTTGCCAAGTTCCTCTTGTAGTCCTCTATGAGCCCTAATGATCCTATCAAAAATAGATCATCCACATACAAAAATAGAATGAGTGGCTCACCCTCTACCATCAAATAGTAAAGGTTGGGATCTACATGACTCTTGACAAATCCCATTTGCTGAAAGTAGTTGTCAATCCTACCATACCATGCCCTTGAAGCTTGCTTGAGTCCATATAGAGCATTCTTCAATCTTCACACATGAGTGTGCCTCTCATGTGTCTCAAATCCCTTTGGTTGTTCTATATACACTTCTTCCTCTATCACCTCGTTCAAAAAGGTTCTTTTAATGTCCATCTGGTAAACCTGCCATCCCATCTAAGCTACTAGGGATATAACTGAACATATAGAAGTGTATTTGGAAACTAGGGTGAAGGTCTCCTAATAATCTATACCTTCTTTCTGTGCATACCCTTTTCCATGAACTTAGCCTTGTATTTCTCCACACTATCATCTATAGTATATTTGATCTTGTCTATCCATTTAGAACCTACATCTGATCTGTCCTCCGGCCTTGACACTACCTCCCTAACATCATTCATCATGATAGAACTACACTCTTCTACCATGGCATCTACCCATAATTGATGTTGTGTGGCCTCCTCGAAGCTAGAAGGTTCTACAACCTGAGCTACCAATGCTTGGTACCTATCAGGTTGTCAGTGTTGTCTTTTGTTTGTCCTAGGAGTTCCAATAAACTCCTATGCATCTCTCAATGTCTAATGAACATCTCTCCTAACATGACCACTAGTCATACAAGGTTCAGTAATCTCTTCCTCATTCTGCCTCTTTTGCTCCATCTGTTGAGAACTCCGTGAATTTCTTGCACCTGAGAAAACACTGGTATTGGTCATAGTACTAGATCCTTGTGAATGTCCTCCTCCCTGTCCACTGGTTGTCCTTGCTGGTGGACCAAAGGAGCTTTTGTTGACTAATTCTGATCACCTACAAGCATCTCATGAGATCTCCCAAAGGCTTGGTCCTCCACGAACTTCACGTCTCACCTTACTACAATATTCCTATTTCTAGGAGTGTATATTTTGTATTCCTTTGAGGTTTCATTGTACCCAATGAATAACCCCTTCTTTGCAGTCTGATGTAGTTTGATATGTTTATCATCTAGCACGTGGCAATAAGCAATGCTGCCAAAAATTATGAAGTGGCTAACTTTTGGTTTCTTCGTTGTGAAGACTCCTTCTGGTGTTTTCTTCCCCAATGCTCTATGAGGAGTCCTGCTATGGATATATAATATTGTGTTACATGCCTCTTCCCATAGAAATTTGGGTAGATCCTAGTCATATAGCATAGCATTTGCAACTCCAACAATGGCTATGTTTTTTCGCTCTGATGCACCTATTGTGGATTATATGGAGTTTTCCATTCTCTCTTGATGCCTTCCTTCACACATAAATTTGTGAATTCTTTATCAATATATTCTCCACCATTATCTAATTGAAGCACCTTGATCTTCTTCCATGTTGCATTCTGCACAATAGCTTTAAATTCTCTGAAATGATCGAAGACCTCATCTTTTGTCTTCAAGAAGTAGATATAGGTTTTCCTGGAATGATCATCAATAAATGTGACGAAATATTTGGCATCGCCGAGAGTATAGTGGACAATAGGTCGCAAATATATGAATGTATAAGTCCTAACATGCCATCAATTTTGTTGTCACTTCTCGGAATTGTTGCCTTAGCATACTTACCAAGTACTCATCCTCTATACACATCATCATTTTTCATGCTAAGTTTTGGAACCCCTATTACTATGTTCCTGAGCATCCTTAGTGCTCCATGGTGAAGATGTCCCATTCTCCTATGCCACAACTCATTTAGATCCTTCCCACTATTACTGTAACTGCATATTAGTGCCATTTGAGAATCGATCTGTAATTGGTACAATATGTTACTTCGAAATCCAATCTGCCTTACCTTTTTCCAGCTTGGGTGTTTGACATACACTTTCTTCCTTACGAAGTGAATATCATACCTTATATCTTGTGATTAGGATATTGAAATCAAACTCATACCCAATCCCCACACATGGAATACATCTGGAGTGTTGGTGCTTGCTCTTGACTCCCTTTGAAAATCTATGCTACCTCTCCCTACTGGAGTACATTTTGTTTTGTTTCCCATAGTATTTTAGAAGTCCATGTGCTCCTCCTTGTAGCTAGAGAAATATTCTCTAACCCTTGTCATGTGGGTTGATGCCAACTATCTATATACCAGACACCTTGTGAATTTGATCCTGATAAGCAAGAAAATTTGTCCTCGAATCTGGAAGACAAATCAAAAGTCTCTTGAATGTTACCTATGTCCATGGCTACACTGAAGAATTTATATTGTCATATTCCTCTTTTCCACCAAATGTTGGCTTTGCTCTAGCGAACTGCTAAAAAAACCCTTTGCGTCCAGCTAGATATCTGCTCAACGAGAAAATCTGAGCTGCTCCCTCTGCCTCTAGAATAACTTGCTTTGGAAAGATAGAATTATTTTTCCCCTCTCTCAGAAAAATCAGTCTTCCTCGAGCAATTCAACGTCTTGGAAAAAATACTACGCTACTCCTTGGGAATTTCGACCTACTGCCCACACTGAGCAGCGAAATTCCTTCTCTTCGCTTATGAGCTCTCCGGTTGATCGATTGTGCTTTGATACCATGTGAAATTTTATCTATTGCAGCTACTAGAAATTATTCTTCTAACTGAAAATTTAATTATGCAGTTTATTTGATACGACAAACAACGAATAAAGTCACAGCTGTAATTTTCACTATAAAAATACTACGGAAAATAAAATACTAGAAATCAAAAAATTCTAGCACACACACAAGAATTTTGACACAATTATTTTTGGACAATTGTCCCCAAAAAAACCCAATGTTGGAAAACCAGTGCGATGATGGTTTTATTATGAATTTTCAACAGCAATTTTAAGTACAATATTTAGATGCCCAACTCATGATCTAATCTGAGGAAAATACTGACAAAACCTAGTGAGGAATTTTCTCTCACCCCACAACTATTTTTTGCCTCTAAAATTACCTCCCCAACCTCTACATTGAGCCTCTTGCATCACCCTTTACACAGAGCTTATGTTGGCCCCTGAGAATTTCGACCTTCCTTCCTTTTCCTCTTCCGGAGACTGGAAACCTTCCTCCCAAAACATTGTCACCCTCCCCTTCTCCTGCTACTCACCCTCTGGCTCTATCTTCTCTATTGAGCTACTACTACTGAGAAAATCGAACTCGCTGGGCAACTGAGTATCTGCAATGGTGTTACCTCCATCACCACATCGATCGCCTCCTATAATCCATTGTTGGAGCACCAACGACCACTATTAAAAATTAATTAATGGCTAGGATCATCTCTACATCGATCTGAGTGAGTTTCTAGATGATTCTCACCTTGTCTCAATTAATATTGATTAATTAACCATATTCCCTAAGTTTAGACTTAGGAAATATTTTTAAATTGATTAATAGTCTAATTTAGATACTTCTATGTGGGATTTCCATAAACAATTTATGGGTTTTGGAGATCTCATGTATTCTAGCCTCTCCACCAATTTTCGTGGCTAGAACACATCCGATGCTACAAAAACTAATAGACAAGTGGGTGGAGACACGAAAATTCCTTAAGGTATGGTGAAGGAATTCTGAGTTATTTAAGCTTGGTTTGGTTTTATGATCTCAGGACTACTTTAGGTGAGATCACAGTAGTTTGAGACTAGAGGTGGTTTAACCTCTAGAGTCCCTATTTTATTATGTCATGGTTTATCCCATGATATCCCACATTCATGCTTGGAATACGACACGGGGGTGATTGGCTGAAGAGAGATTTGGTTCAACCCAATCTATGGTCGAGTGGTACGTGGAAGTCCCTGACTTGGTTGGATTTTGTATATGTTAATAAGCATTATTTTCTCTATGTCATTAATGAGCACCTCTACTTGTTATTATGTTGATTATATGGAAGATTTGTCATGGTTCTATTATGGTTATATGCTAGTTATTTGCATGGTTCTATGATGTGCTCTAACTATGGCTCTTGTTCATGATTCTATAAGTTAATGAATGGTTGAAGAATGCATGGGCTAACAAGTGTTGTTGCAGCCAGATTGAGAGGGCATTGAGCCTTCTTGGTGATTCTCATATGGAGTTTAGACCCTTATGATCAGATATGCATTCATGACATGTAGTTTCCATGTTTACCATATGTTTCACGAAATGTCTATCATGGACTAGACATGTCTATGTAAAGTTTTTATTCAAGTTTTGATTGGGGGAAGTTTTAGTGGTCCAAAGGCTACCCTAGAAAGGAGGTTCAGATCTCGGGACCATTGGCATTGAACTCAAGAATTTTGATTATAACCGCATGGAGGTAGGCCTATGTGTTTGGTTTGGACCTCATAACTGCATGGAGGCAGGCCTATGCATGTGGTTGGGGAATTTCCCTAGTAAAAAAAACTCCAACTCTGGGATTGACCATCTAGAGTGGTTTGCAAGCTCCTAAGTGGTCGGTATTCCATGAGGGATGTTTGTAAGTTGTTGGTGTGTCAGCGCCATTTCCATATCTAGAACTTTGAGGTTGGGTTATGTCATAAGAGAACTCAGCGCATGTTTACCCTGGAGAGCTTATGAAAGCGGGTAAATGTCAAAGGGGGCATTACAAATTGGTATCAGATCAAGGTTGTAGAATTCAACCTCGGGGTAAATGTATATAGTTATGTATGCATGTCGATTGTATATGTGCCTAATATGCATGCATTGGGATGGTTAGAGTTATCATGCATGTGGTTATTAATGCAATTTTGTGCGCTAATATAAATTTATTTGTGCGAACGAGATAGCCTGCCCTAAACTTCATTAAGGTATGGTTTGATCATGTTTTCTATTCAGTTTGTCTAACATGGTATGCTTACATGAAGAATAAGATCAAAGATGACGAGTACAATGGTGGATTATAGTTGATGTGACTCTCCTTATAGATCATCTAAGCAGTAAGGAGATGAGTATTCTCCTGATATAGCAGATACATTGAGAAGTTTGTAGGTAAAAATTAGAAGTTACAAGGTAGACAATAACATGTTGATTATATATATATATATATATATAAATTGATTTGTGCAGACAAGATAGCCTCCCCTGAACTTATTTAAGGAATGGTTTGATCATGTTTTCTATTTGGTTTGTCTAACATGGTATGTTTACAGGAATAAGATGATCAGAGACGATGAGTAGAATGGGGGATTACAGTTCATGTGACTCTCCTTATAGATCAGCGGAGCAGTAAGGAGATGAGTATTCTCCTAATATAATAGATACATTGAGAAGTTTGTAGGAAAAAATCAGAAGTTACAAGGCAAACAATAATAGCCTGATTGAGATACAGGAAAGCCTTGCCAGAGCTTAAGAAAAGTAATTTGAGGTTAATGCAGTGATCCTTCAGAGCTTATCATATTTGCAGAGACAGGGATAGGTAAGGATTAGTTATGGATAGGAGGAGAGGAATAATGGAACATATGGTAGCAGGTCTCAATTAGGATACAAGTTGGACAAAGATGATATAGTCAGAGGTGGAAGATGGTTGGATACACCTGACAACAGAGGTAGTGATTATCAGTTTTATTCTAGTTCTGGTTCTCAGAGACATCATTGTCATCACTACCATCATCCTTATAAGAGGAGTGAGAAGAAACACTTGCCAGAGGTGTTCAATAAAGTCAAGCATCCAACATTTGATGGAGTGATGAGGAAACCAGAAGATGTAGAAGCATGGCTACTTGTGATGAAGAAGTTCTTTGGATCACATGATTATACAGAGAATATGAAAGTCAAGATAGTGATCTTCAGTCTCAAGGGAAAAGAATACATCTGGTGGGAAGATGTGAAGTGTCTTAGAGGCATCAAGGTAGAAGAGTTGAGTTGGCATGAGTTTAAAATACTCTTCAGGAAGAAGTACTTGTTTGACAGATATTATGACGGAAAGGCCAAGGAGTTCTATGACATAAAGATGAGTTCCATGATAGATAAAGAGTACACAGCCAAGTTTCTGGAGCTTTTGAGGTGTGTGCCTTACCTCAAGGATGAGAAGACAAAGGTCCAAAGATTCATTAGTGGACTGACATTAGCCTTCATGGATCGGATTGAGTATGATGAATCTCAGTTATTAGAGGAAGTCATCGGAAAACTGAAGCATTGTTATGAGTAGTCAAAGCGAAAGTATGAGCCTAAGGAAAATGGCCTCAGAAGAAGGGAAGACCCCAAGATACAACTGAGAAAGAAAATGTGGCTCCTTATAACAAGTTTAATGCAACTGAGAAAGGACATGGACCTCATCCTGGAGACAAAAAAAATAAAGGTAGTGGCAAATAACTGTTGGAGTGTTGGATTTTTGGCAAGGATAATCGCAAGAATGATTGTCCATTGTACTAGGGTGGCAGGCCTCAAAACTATATTGCTCGGGAGGCGCCGACAATTGGGGATGTTGGTCAAAGTATTCCTCGCATCTATGCAGCACTTGATAACAGGTAGATGGATCATCATGTATCCATTATTGACATGGAAGGTAAGCTCTGTAATCGAGTTGTTTCCATTTTGATTGATCCTGGGTCTAATTATAGTTATGTTAGTCCTGACCTGGTGGATAAGTGTGGCTTGAATAAAGAAGTGCATGCAGAGTCTTGGTTAGTGTAGTTGGCTACAAGGACCAATAAAAGAGTTCATCATTGGGTGACAACTTGTGCATTTGATCCTAATGGTACGCCTATATCAACACATCTAAATCTGATTTCTTTGGGATCATATAGTATACTTTTGGACATGGATTGGTTGTTTACTCACAAGACTAAGGTAGACTATTATGAGAAGGTTATTGAGCGCTTGGATGATGATGGAGAGAAGAGAATCTTGCAGGGAAAGAAGAAACCTAAATCATTGAGAATGGTTACAACCATGCAAGCTAAGTGCAATTGTAGGAAAGGGTGTATAGTTTGCAGCGCATGTTTCCAGTGACAAAAGGAAAGATGTTGAGGATGATGAAGTCCTGAAGAGGTATCTTGTTTTGAAACAATTTTAGGATGTGTTTCCTACAGAGATTTCATAGTTACCACCTCATAGGGAAGTGGATTTCATTATTGAGTTGTTACCAAGAGCAACACCGACATGAATGGCACATTACAAGATGATTACTTCAGAGTTGGTGGAACTGAAGTTGCAGCCAAAGGAAGTGCTTGATAAGAGATACATTAGGCCAAGTGTATCACCATGGGGTGAACTAGTATTGTTTGTAAAGAAAAAGGATGGTACTCTCAAATTGTGCATTGATTACAGACAATTGAACAAGGTGACCATCAATAACAAGTATCCGTTGCCAAGAATTGATGATTTTTTTTATCAACTAAAGTGAGAAGAAGTATTTTCAAAGATTGATTTGAGATCAGGGTATCATCAAGTGCGCATCAAAGAAGAAGATATCTACAAAACTGAATTTCGTACAAGGTATGGGCATTATGAGTTTGTCATGGTTACTTTTGGTCTTACTAATGCTCCATCCACCTTTATGTGCTTAATGAATAGTGTGTTGCATCCTCATTAGGACAAGTTTGTGATAATGTTCATTGATGATATATTGGTATATTTTAAGAATGAGGAAGAGCATGCAGAGGACATGGCAACAATGTTGATATTGTTGAGAGAGCATCAATTGTATGCCAAGCTTAGCAAGTGCAGTTTCTTTCAATCTCAGGTTCATTACTTGGGGCATGTTGTTTCCAAGGAAGGTATAGTAGTGGACTCGAAAAAGATTAAAGATATCATGGAGGGGCCAGCTCTAGGAATGTGGATGAGGTCAGATCATTCATGGGGCTAGTGGATTATTACAAGAGGTTCGTCGGTAACTTCTCAAGGATTGCCTATCCTATTACATATTTGCATAGAAAAGGAAAGAATTTTGAATGGACTAAGGAGTGTGTAGCTAGTTTTGAGTAGTTGAAGCACTTGCTTACAAATGCTCCAATCTTGAAGATTGTGAATCCTGATAAGGATTTTGTAGTTTGTACAAATGCTTGCAAGAAAGGACTTTGTGGAGTCATGATGCAGGAATGACAGATGGTATGCTATGAATCAAGGAAGCTAAATGAGCACGAGTAGAACTATGTGACTCATGATCTTGAGTTGGCAACTATCATTCATGCCTTGATGATGTGGAGGCATTATCTTCTTGGTAGGAGGTTTATTCTGATGAGTGATCATAGTGGACTGAGGTACTTGTTTGACCAACCCAATTTGAATGCCAAGCAAGCTAGATAGTTGGCTACCCTCAGTGAGTTTGTCTTTGAGATCAAGTACATCAAAGGTAAGGAGAACAAAGTTGCAAATGCTCTTAGTAGAAGAGTGCAGGTGAATCACATTTCAGTTGTGACCTCTTATGGGACATATTTACAGGAGAAAATATTGCAAGAAGTGCAACATGATGGCAGGTACCAATAGTTGAAGCAGAGATTATGGAAATAAGGTGAAGGTGATAGGGATGAGGAGTATCACCTCATGACATATGGCTTGGTCAAATTCAGGAACAAGGTTTATGTGCCAGATAGCAATGAACTCAAGAAGCTTATCTTGATGGATTTTCATGTTAAGTCATATTCAGGTCACTTGGGATATGAGAAGACTTTGACAGGAGTCAAGAATTTCTATCATTGGTCAAATCTGAAGTAAGAAGTGGTTGAGTTTGTTGCTATATGCTGAACTATCGATAGGTGAAACCAGATTGTAAGCACCCAACAAGTCTATTACAGCCTATTCCAATTCCAGAATGGAAATGGGAGGTCATTTCCATGGACTTGTTTATAGGTTTTTTGAGGACATCCAGAAAAAATGATTCCATCATGATTGTGGTTGACAGGTTAAGCAAGGTATTTCACTTCATTGTAGTGAAGTCTACTAATTCTGCTAGTAAGGTGGTGAGCTAGCTCAGATCTTCATCAAGTAGATAGTGGGGTTGCATGGTGTTCCCAAGAAGATCATATTAGACAAAGATGAAAAGTTCACTTCCAAGTTTTGGAAGGAGTTGTTTGCAAGTTTGAGGAAATAGTTAGCTTTTAGCACAGCTTATCATCCTCATACAAATGGATAGACAGAGAGGTTTAACAAGATTCTTGAGGATATTTTAAGGATGTATTCATGCATCAATAGAGGAAGCTGGAGGAGTATCTTCCACTGGTGGAGTTTGCATATAATAATGGGTATCAGGAATCCTTGAAGATGATTACATTTGAGGCTCTTTATGGGCAGAGTTGTAATACTCCTATCAGCTGGTGTGATCCACTAAACAGGGTGTTGATTGGTCCGGACATGTTGGTTGAGATGGAGCAGGAGATGGAAGTTACTAAGAGAAATTTAAAGGTAGCATAGGACAAGCAAAAGATTTATGCAGATCAACACAAACCATTCAAGGAGTTTCAAGTTGGAGAGCATGTGTACTTGCACATCAATCCCCAAGCAGAGCTCCTTGAGGATTGGATTATGTGAAAAGTTGGCACCTCGATATTGTGGGCCTTTTTAGATCCTTGAGAGGACTTGACTAATGTCATATAGAATTTCACTACCTCCAATAGTGAAAGTCCATGATGATTTCCATGTTTCATTACTTATGAGATATGCCCAGGATGTTGATCATGTGATTGATTGGTCTGTATTGCAAGTGGAACTAGAGGGAGAGTTTCTGCGAGAACCTCATTGTATATTGCAATGGAAACAACTCATGCTCCAGAAATAGCAATAGAGCAAGTTAAAGTGCTATGGAAGCACTTTGGACCTCATGAAGCTACATGGGAGATGGTTGATCAGATGCGGGCTTTGTATCCTTCATTATTAGTTGGTTCAAGCAAATGATTTTTTGGTA